>JAQGAF010006299.1:0-10426 GCA_034687865.1 Kryphioiulus occultus | reverse complement strand
TCTCTCTCTCTCCTGATCTTGAAAAATTATTCACCCGATTTGGTAATGTTAGAGCTCTCTCTCTCTCTCTCTCTCTCCTGATCTTGAAAAATTATTCACCCGATTTGGTAATGTTAGAGCCTTCTTCCTTTGATCCCACTAGTTGACCGTGCATGTTATCAAGTTCATTCTCCACCTCTATCATGGTGGCAGTGCCCCACACGACGTTAAAAATATAGAATCGCCTTAACCTTGGTACTATATCTCGCACCTGAACCAGATCAAGGATAAAAACGAATGGGAAATTAGGTGGTGAATCTGAAGTGGTTTTGCTCAAGGAGTTGAATGAACCGGTCAGTAACGACGAATTTTGAATGATAGAACCACTTTCCATTTTGAGACCCACCCTATTCCTGTCGTCCATTTTGGACTCCTTGGGAGTCATGCCTTTCCCTCACTTTGGGGGTTCGCTACCCGAAACTGTGGCTGTTTGAGATTTTGAATAAAAAAAATGATTAGAATAATGCAATCTAAGCACGCTGTGTTGTCCTTCCAAAAAAATGAACAATTGTTTGCTTCCTGTGCTATCTCACTGTTAATGATCACATTTGTTTGACAATCGATAAAAACTTGAGAAAATTGGAGAAATGAACTTGATGCTAATTTCGCCTCTTGGTTTTATAACCTTTGATGACTCGATGAAAGTTGGATAGATGGTTAATGGTGCAAAATTAAAGTAACAAAACTAGATGAGAAAAACTGAAACATTGAATTTTAAAAACATGTAAAATAAAATGTGAGAATGGCAGACAAATTTTTCAACATTAAAATGGACTTAAGGGCTATAAAATAAGGAAAACAAAAAAAAACTGAATTTAATGGTGAACGGAGAGTTGAAATGGAGTCTTTGAAATAGTTTAATTTGGTTTCTACACCAATTTCCTTGACAGCTTAAATATAATTTGGATTTGAATATTAAGTTCAGTGGTTACTGGTCATGGAAAACTTTAAGATCATGCGTCATTTCCAACAATCCTTGCCAAATTAAGTCTTTGAAATACAGTGCTTTTAATGTGGTTTAATTTGTTTTCTACCACTTCCTTAAGTGCTAACTTGGCAACAAAGCCAAGTGCAGTTTTTTTGGTCATGGAAAATTACGAAGAAGTCCAAAAGGTTTCATTTCCAACTATCCTGGCTGAATGAAGTCTTTGAAACTCTTTTAATACTGTTTAATTATCTTTACCATTTTCCTATCGGTGCAGCAATGAGTGTTCAATTTTTTTGGTCATGGAAAACTCAAAATGTGTCATTTCCTACAGTCCTGGCGTTAAGTGTTTCAAATACTTTAAATTTGTTTTCTATTCCTCTTTCCTATACTTAAATATCATGTGGATGTTTTCATAAAGTGCAACAAAGCCAAGTGTAGTTTTTCGTGCTCATGGATAAATTCAAAAAAGGTGTTATTTCGAACTATCCTGCATGGCTAAATGAAGTCTTTGAAATACTTTTAACATGGTTTAATTTTCTTTGCCATTTTTTTCTAAACGTAAATATCATTTAGGTATGAATGTGGAGTGCAGCGATGAAACGTGTTCAAACAACGCTGGTTAAATACAGTCCTTGAAATCAGCACAGCTTGAAATACTTTTAACATGGTTTAATTTTTTACCACTTTCCTATACGTAAATGTCATTTGGGTGTGGATATGGATATTAACTGTAAAAATTGTGTTTCTTGTCATGGAAAAATTGAAAAGGTGTCATTTCCTAAAATGAGTAAGGAAAGTTTTGAAGAACTTCAAAAAACCAAATAAATGCTTTTTTGAACTTTCCTACCCAAAAGTATTTTTTTTATTTCTGACTCACTGCTGGGCTATTTAACTGACCCTCTCCCACCAACAAAAAAAAACTTCTCATTTTGGTAAAATGGGAATCCTAATTAGTCTTCGGCTCGTTAACGAACTTCCGCATGCTGGCTTTTAATTGGCTTGTTTTATTTATATGCTCGTTGGTCAACCGTGGCGGTGCGTGAGTTTCTACACGCTCCTCATAATCGAAATTTGGAGATAAGCACGTTTTCTGCATTTGCGAATTCTTGTATGTTGGTTATGCAAAGGTCTTGTCATCGTGCTTGGTTTGAAAATAAGATACCTGGGCCCTATTTCATAAAACTTGAGGTGTGTGAAGAATTGCTGAATCTGAGGGATAGTTGTGACGTATTGAGGATTCCATGTTTCGTAAATATATTTGAGGAGCTGGGAGTGAAGAATGACCCAGGTGGAAAGATTAGTATATCATCACTATTGATAGCACTACTCTATAGTGACGAATAGTGGTTTTTGGACTACTGACATCAGTATATAAAAATCAGTATGGATACTGACATCACTATAATGATGATGATATTACTATGGATAGTATCACTATTACTACAAATATTTATATCAATATTATCAGCTGTTCATGTATGTACAAGATACATGCTGACATTTAATATCAGTACTGATAGTATAATGATGGATACTTATACTGTATACTAATCCATAGTGTTAAGTAGTGATATATACTGGTATAACTAAAGTTTCACTAGTTTCCAGTATTGTCAGTAATAGCATAGTGTTATCAGCTGTTGCAACGAAAAAGGTGGACAATTATTTTAAATGTTTGCAGTCAAATTTAATTGCATTTTTTGTAAGTTATACATCTCACTATAGAGAGATTTGCAATTGAACCATACATTACAATGATTTCTCTAACTTTGTGCAAATGTACTGGTCTCACTAATTCGCGTCAGTATAACTCGTACTGATATCAGTAAGTTTTATACTAATATCACCATATACATGTATCAGTAAATATGTACTGATATTACTATGAATTTTATACTGATCCATACTAACCTTTCCACCAGGGTTTACCAATAAAGCCAAACCACAATTTTCATGGTGGCTACGGCGTTTTATGGCCGATCCCCACCAGGCTCGAACGGATTCATTGGTTTCTGAAATTTAACGATTGTCTGCAATGGCATGCTGCAGCTGGCGTGTTTGGGGTGTCAAATTTATACACGTGCCAGGCATTAGCTAATTACGCTTTAATGAGGCTGGCATTTTAAGTGGAGTGAAATGAATTGAAAACGGATTATTGAATTGGGCGGTGCTGCTGCTTTCCAAACTCGTTCGCTTTTCCGAATTGGGACACAGACTTCTGTTTTGGATCATAATTTCAATATCAGTGTCCTCTTGACTCGATAAAGGCCGCTTCTGGATGCTTTATGGGCTGCGCGGAGCCCGGATCTAGATGGAGGGAAGAGAGAGAGAGAGCTATCTAAATAATGGATTTCCACTCCATACATATCTGCTGTTCTGCACATGGTTGTGCTGGTCGATATTTGGATGCACCAAATTGGGAAGATAGTTGAGGGGGAGCCAAACCAGATCCCGGAATGCCTGGGTTAAGCGTAGTTGTTCTTGCCTGCAAATAACCCAATTTCAAGGTTAGAATGACCTCAGATTTCCAATGAACAAAACGTCCCTGGGGGTGTCACTGGAATCTTCGTTGGTGCGTTTGGGGATACCCAGCCATCTCTTCCATGCATACCAGCCATGCTCTTCCATGCAGGTTCTCTGCAAAAGTTTAAAAGTCAAAATGCACTTCTTTGTTATCTGCAAAAGCCTGAAAGTCCAACATACTATTTCAGGCTCTCTGGAAAAATTCAAAAGTCCAAAATGCTCTTCCAGGTTCTCTGAAAAATCCCAAAAGTCCAAATAATAATCCAGGTTTCTCTGGAAAAGTCCGAAAGTGCAAAATGCTCTTCCAGGTTTCTCTGCAAAAGTCCGACATACTCTTCCAGGTTCTCTGAAAAAACCCAAAAGTCCAAATAATAATCCAGGTTTCTCTGCAAAAGTCCGAAAGTCCAACATTCTCTTCCAGGCTTCTCTGCAAAAGTCCAATAGTTTTAAAATGCTCTTCTAGGTTTCTCTGGAAAGGTCCAAAAGTTCAAAATGCGCTTCCAGGTTCTCTGCAAAAGTCTGAAAGTTCAAAATGCATGCCTGAGGTCGTGGAGTCTGCTGGAAATGGCATACATCTTTAAGTCTCCCCAAAAGTGCTGGTGTCTCTTCCAATCTTCCGAGGCAATTGCAGCTGCAGGTTTCAGAAGCCGCATCCGGAAGCCAATTTCCAAATGTATCAAGGAGTCTGGAGTCTCACGGGTGCGCTGTTCATTAAAATAATTGAAAGCCCCAAAAAGTCCATTAGGAAGATGGGGAAGGTCCAAAAAAGTCCTTGGGAAATTCCTCCAGGAGTCGTGTCGAACCTTCTGGGAGCAATCAGAGGTCCCAGAAGTTCACTAAGGCGTCCTTGCGGGACGGAAAACGCCACGAGGGGGCGATGAAAACTCACTGACAACCAAGAGTGTTTGGCAAAACAGCTCCAGAGTCCATGGAGGACACTAAAAAGATCACAGCTCTTTTTCCAGTCTGGGTTCAGCGAGGCTTTTTGAGCAAGAAATCTCACGAGACAAGGCGCCTCCCTGGGGCCTGGGGGTGCAGTAAAGTCGCAGAAATATTGGATGACACTGTTTATTCATTTGTCGATGAAAAACGGAAGTAGTTTTTGCCGCCTTCTCCTTCCGCTCCTCTCCTCAATGCTTTGTGTACTCGGGCTAATCAATAGCTGTCAGAGAGAGAGAAAGAGAGAGAATATTAAACAATTCAGCGGAATTTGTACATCTTCGGAGCAGGAAACGGCGACAGGCAGTAAATTTGACTTTATTAGTTATGTGTGGATGTTTCTGGGCCATTACGCCCATGGCGAGGAAAGGCAATCGAAATTGCATTATGGCGGCTTCGCAACCAGACGACACAACCGCAGTTTTAAACGAAAATGCGAGGTACATCCGCCATTTCTTTCGTCTTACTGTATTCAATTCAATACTTTTCTGTCAGCGATTGTGTGCCATGACATGGGGTGAAATCCATATACAGTAGAACCTCTGTACGTTGACCATCCAAGGGACTGTCGCAAACTGGTCAACATAAGGAGGTGGTCAGCATATGGAACGAGGCTTGTACTGACACAGGAGATTAAGTCAGTGAACTGCATGCACTTGCATTTTACAACGATCATTCATCATTCATGAATCATTCACGAATAACCTTATTAAAATGTTCGTAATACACTACCAGTATTGCTAACGTGCTGCAAATTTATCCGGCAATTACACGTACTGTAAAGTAGTACAGGAATTTTACTTAGAAATTTCGTTCTGTGTGATTAGAAAGCATATCAGCATATTCAGGCAGTTAGCCTACCTATTGTGGTAATAAACAGCACAAATCTCGAATCAGATTCTGTAATATTTTAGTTTTTAGTTTCCAGTTAAAAATTTGTACTGAGGGGGTTCAAAATGAACTGTTCTACCTCTATATAGACAATTACTGTTCAGGGGTGTTCAATATAAGTTTTGCAAACAGTCAGGAAATTTAATAATCCATGACTTTACATGTTGAGACCATGCTGGTCAACATACAGAGAGTAAATTTACTATAGCGTGTCATAGTCCAAGTGGTCAACATAAAACATACGGAGGTGCAGGTGGTCAACATGTAAAGGTCAACATCCATCGAGTTAATGTGGGGACCGTCCAGTCAAGTAAAATGTGGTCAACATAGGGAGCTGGTCAACTTTGGAGAAAGAATGGAGAAAGTCTCAATCTGGGGAACCTTGAATGTTGGAAATACTTGCTACGGGTGTTTTTATTCACTCGTTTGATTTTTACCCTCAATACAACAATGATTGGCGCATTTTCAACATTTTTAGTGGTATTGTATACCACTCATTCACTGTAGTGGACATATTGGTTTTGAGATATTGGAGCACGGAATCTGTAGTGCTTGCTAATGGGCGAAACTGTTCAAATTTGGTGTTTTTCTTGCCATTGAAGATTGTCCTGCTTAAATCTTGCTGTGTGTGAATTAAGATCTTAGACACTGGTAAACTATTGTCATAGTATTAATAATTGGACGCCCGAACAGCCTGACCCCAAATGATTTTGATGCACACCCACCTGACGTCGTTTATGCATTGCCCCTAAGTGACTTGTCTTAGCGAATGAACTTGAATCTTGGTACTTCGTGTTGATTCTTGGTCTCGAATCAGAAGGTGGGTTCCCCTAGATTCCCCTTGCCTACGACGTTTTCCAACACACTCGCTCGTTAAGTCTAATTTCGGGTATTGAATGGCCTTTAATGGAGCCTTGATATTGTTTTAACTGGAATGGGTTTTCATAGAATACGGCTTTTATAGTATTCCCTATTGTGTTACAAATTGCACGCCTTAATTGGGAATGCTTTATTCGGGTTTTATAGGGAGTAATATATGGCTGTAGAGGAGAGTGGCAGAGCGGAGGAGGGGGCGTAAATTCTTTTTAAATTCTTCCCCACTTTCTTTTGTTGCCATTGTCGTTATTATTATTACTGGCAATATATTCATAATAATGGACTCGGGCTGATGCCATTCTCGCGTATTTTTATCAACTGCGTTCCCCTGCCTCCCCCACTTTTAACCAGAAATGGTACATGGACATCTCGGACTGAAGGCATAAGGATGGTGACCCCTATTGTGGACAAGTACCCTTCAAATAACTTAGAATGTATGCACGTTTGTTTCTGTGCTTGGAATGGCAGTTTATTTCTGTTATGTTGAAGGGGAATATTTAGTTATCACATAAACGACTATTAAGATGCCAGAGTTCGTACCCACTTGGAAATGGAAAGTCAGGGAATGTCAGGGAAGAGAAAAATTGTCAGGGAACATAAGCGTTTTTGCTAAAAAGTCAAGGAAATTTATTATAGGAATACTGGCCTGAGATGCATTTGAGGGTTGGGGAATTTATGAGTTGCCCACTTGAGGAAGATGCAAAAAAAAGAAACAACGTTTAAAGTGAGCATACTAAAAATGGAGTTGTCCAGACGTTTGTACAGATGCCGCAATGTCTTAGTTGGTAATTATTTTCAAAAATTTTGAAACCGGCAAAATTTATTTTTGTCAGGGAAATTACATGAGTTTGTCAGGGAAAGTCAGGGAAATTAATTTGAGAAGTTGGGTACGAACCATGGATGCCAGAAATATCAATTTATCACATGACGCTAAATAAGCCATAACCCTGATGCTCACAAATAGACTTGTAAATTTTTTGTTAGAAAATCCATGGGAATAATTTGGAATTTACAAATTTAGAGATAATTGTGCATTTGATATCAATATCCAAGTAGTGCCTCACATACATGTGATTGAGATTGTAGCCTTCGAAAATTGCCAGTTAAATTATTTACAGTAGAACCTCTGTATGAGGTGGTCAACATATCGAACGATGCTTGCACTGACACAGTATTTGAATTCCGGGAACTGCATGTACTAAATGTACTTACATTTTACAGTAATCATTCATCATTCATCAATCATTCATGAATAATGTTATTAAAATGGTCATCATAATACAGTATCAGTATTGATAATGTGCTGCAAATGTTTCAGCAATTACACGTACATTACAGTAGGTGTACTGAAGGGGTTCAAAATGAACTCTTGTACCTCTTCGGAGACAGTTACTGTGCAAGGGGTGTACAGTTAAGTTTTGCAAACAGACAATAAATTTAATCATCCATAACTTTACATATGTTGAGACCATGTTGGTAAACTTACATAGAGTAAATTGCTATTGAGTGTCCTAGTCCAAGTGATCAACACGCAACATTCCGAGGTGCAGGTGGTCAACATAGGGTTGTGGTCAACATGGGGAGGTGGTCATCTTTGGAAGTTCTTCTGTAGCTTACAATGCTGTCAATTTTCATTCCTTCCCTTTCATCAATGTATTCTTGTTTTGGCGGGTTTTACTGTTAATTCCATTAACTTTACATTGATTTTCGCTCGACTTTAAACTAATTATGCGATCTAATGTTTATCTTATTCTATAATCGCACCTTTTGACGTTTACCTTTCGCCTCGTCGCGTCGCCTCATTTTGTTTACGAACAAGATGGTTGTGACTCCAAAACGTAGGGAAAGGTGTGTTGTGACGTCTTTCGAGCTAATAAGTCGTCGGCTTTAAACTCGGTATTCTGGATCCGCATAGACTGCGAACTCGTAATTTTCCTATTTGTAACCCAATACTTATCGGTATTTAGGGAAAAAAACGCCAACTTAGGTAACAAAATTTCATTTCCTTAAACGGAGAGCTATTAGGTTTAATCAATGAAATCTATTTAGGGAAAATGTCGACTCGCTGTTTATTCGCGGGAATCGAGAAAAGGAGATGAAAAACGCTGCGAACCATCGAAATGAGCTTAATTCCAAATCCATTAGCATTTTCCCCCCGAAAGCCAGTTTTAAAAAAAAATGTTATACAGAAAATGCTTCGCGAAATAATCGATCCAATTTTCGTCGGACCTCTTTCCGGATTTAATCCACATTCAGCATATTTAATTTTATGCGAGGGGGCCCCCTGGTAGACTTTTTTGAACCCTGACAGGTGTAGTCTAACCGTAATTCTGTGCATGTTTCTCAAACTTTCTTATTTCATGAAACTCTAAATGGAAAAAAAAATCAATGCTTACCTCTATTTTAAGGTTTTAGTGACGCTATAGGGGCACATTTATAAACGATAACAAATGTAAATTTAAAAACAAATGGTTTTTATCCTACAATTCGATAAACAAGTTGGTAATAGTAATCATTAAGGTCATGCCGTAGACGAAATTTTCGGAAAAAGCTATCAGAATTGATGGAATTTAGCTCACAGTTCCACAAAAAAATTGGTAATATTATCCATTAAAAGAATGCCATTGGCAAAATTTTCGAAAAACCATCGGAAATGATGGATTTTTAGCTGTCTATTGTTTTACCGGAATACTGTAAAATTATTAATTATAATAATTTATTCAAATAAATAGAAATGGCAGGTTATGGATATATCTAAATCAAAGCCAGACATAATATACTGATTATGCAATACATATTCATTGTAAAAAGAATACTGTACAACAAATTTCAACCACAACAAATTTCAAATTACACGTAAAAAATTGATTACAAATACTGCATTTTTATGGATAGGTTTTAGCCCAATTTGCTTATTAAAATTTATCTGGTACAGTGTACGATACAGTAGGTGGAATCTTAATTTTTGATTATAAAAATTAATCACAAATTATGAATTTAGGTCAAAAACTTAATAAAAAATTGTGATTTTCGGCAAAAAATTTTCGAAAAAATAATTACAAATTATGAATTTTTGTGGGATTTGTGGGATTGTGGGATTGAGTTTTAGTCGAAAATTTAATGAAAAAATTAAGATTTAAAAAAAAATCTTAGATTATTTAAATTCTGAACTAATTCGTTGTTCACTGGTTCAAATATCCCACCCCTTCCTTCCACCCTACCATTATGTCACACAATTTTATGGGGAATAGATAGCAGCAATCAAAAATATAACTCTATTCACATTTCCCCCATTTTAAGTAATTTGGAGAATTTTGATAAACAATGGTCTAATCGCCCAATTGCAGTCTCCCTCAGCGCCTCCGCTTGTCACCGCCTCAATTACCAAATATTAATAATGGCAAAACGCGATGTTTATCTATGTCTTTTTGAATAAAACTGCAAATGGGACTTAGGTGCATTTTCCCATCGTCACGTGACTCCTTATTAATGGTCCGGATGGCGTTGTCGCCGAGCGCCATTTCTCAGCTTGATGGATGTATGGCGTTGCTCCCAGGATGGATGAAGTCACGTGAGATCTCGTTTTTAACGCTCTGCTTTTCGTTTAAGCTAAATGGACGTGGTGCATCACCCTAAAGGGGGATTTCCCCTCCTTATTTCTATTCGTTCTCTTACCGCCATCTTCATTAGATCACGATTTTTTTCTAATCATCTGCACCTCACAAACGTACACTGTACGCTCTTATAGCATGCTGATGAGATGGGGCGTGTTGGAACATGTCAATGTTGACATAAAATGGCGAACATGTCAATGTTAACACTATGGATTAGTATACAATATTAGTATTAGTTGTATTATTAGTGGTAGTATCCATCACTATACTACCAGCACTGATATTAAATGTCAGCATGTACATGTATCTTGTGTGGTTTAAATCCAACAATTCAGCTTCAAATATTCAGTGAATCGACTCGTAACACAGATGACACTACTTGCATGTACAGGTAATAACATTGATATTACTATGTGTAGTAATAGTGATACTACTATCCATAGTAGTAGTGCTATTACTAACCATAGTAATATCACTGATGACTACTGTAATTTGAAGACTACTGTGGTAATGGATGTTTGAAATACTATAGGATTTTTTAACTAATGAGGAATCGAGCATAAATTAACCTTTATTGTGCTCGATTCCTCATTAGTTAAAAAATCCTATATTATTT
>JAQGAF010006298.1:0-10426 GCA_034687865.1 Kryphioiulus occultus | reverse complement strand
CTTTTGCCAGACTTCAATGACTTCAGTTTGACTTCAGGACTTCAATGACCATACAGTGGAATCTCATGAACTTCCTGACTCCATTTTCAAACACAGCATCATCTATGGTCTGAAGTCATGGCATTGAATTCTGCATGGAGTGAAGTCACTGTAGTCTGGGTTGAAGTTTGACAAGTCACTGCAAGTTCTGGCGAGTCCAACCTACAGAGCTTTTGTCGAACTTCAATGAGTTCAGGACTTTAATGAATATACAATGGGACTTCAATGAGATTACAAAGATTTCAGAGAAACGTCATGAACTTCCTGACTCCGTTTCCAAATACATCATAATCTACGGTCTGAAGCGACATGGCATTGAAGTCTGCATAGGGTGATACCATTGAAGTCTGGGTTGAAGTTTGTCAAGTCACTGCAAATCCGGGCGAGTCCAGCTTACAGCGCTTTTGCCGAACTTCAATGACTTCAGGACTTCAATGACCATACAATGGGACTTCAGTTGGACTTCAATGAGGTTAGGAGGATTTCAGAGGAACATCTGGATTGAAATTTGTCAAGTCTGCAGTGACTTGACAAATTTCAATCCAGATGTGCAACTGAAGTCTCATTGTATGGTCATTGAAGTCCTGAAGTCATTGAAGTTCTGCATGCGAGTCCAGCGTATACAGCGCTTTTACCGAACTTCAATGACTTCAGGACTCCAATGAGATTACAAGGACGTCCTTGAAGTTTCACTGAAGTTCCTGAAGTCACATTGAAGTCCCGTTGGAGTTCCACTGAAGTTCATGAAGCCGAGAAACTTCCCCGTGCTCCTCCATTGACAGGCTATGAAGTCAGAAGTCCTTGAAGTTCCACTGAACTCCTTGAAGTCTCACTGAAGTCCCATTGAACTCCTTGAAGTCTCACTGAAGTCCCATTGAAACTGAAGTCCTTAATTCGGACAAAGTGCCTGTAGTCGTCAGTCAGGTTTACACAAATTTAATATTTTTTTAGGTTTAAATACATTCAATTATATTGTCACATTGCAACATCAAAATAATGTATACAAGGATTTCCAAATATTTTCCAAAATTTAAGAAAATTCCTGTTCTGAAATTGTGGAATGTGCCGAGCAACATCCATAAATTTAGTTACTTACTTCATGCCAAAATTTGTGGGTGATCAATTATTTTTTATGGTCCAGCCTAATTTTGAAATAATGTTATATTTTTTTTAGAAAAAATATAATAACAATATCAACTGTATGAGAGACATTGAGAGATATTCTGTAGGCCATAAGAGGGTGTTATCGTACTTTCTTTATTATATGGGAAAATGTTGCAGATTATATGTTGCTTGTTCTTGTTCATGGGGGTCATCATCACAAAGCGCTAGAAATATAGGTCAGTTGTCTTTTCAGGAATGTTACGTTTTGTATAATTAGTACGGTTCTGCACATATTTAATACCGAAAAATTAAGAGCACAAAGTTTATTGTGTTTTAGCCAAAAATAACTTAAAAAATTAAAACAATTTGAGCGTGAAACACCAGGAAACAAAACTTAATATATCGTGAGAAGCAGGCCTCAGATTTAAATAATAATAAAATTTCGTTTTTAGCAGATAACGTGCAGCTAGTCAGCAGTTATAAGAACAATCCCGGATGTTGGGAAATTTGAGAAATGAATGAAAATTATTCTTGGTAAAATATGGGGCAATTGTCGATACACGATTATTTGAAAGTTGCTACAGTTTCCCGCTTTCTGGAAAGTCAAGGAAGGTCATGGAAATTGAGATAGTCCACTATTATACTTAAAAGATTTAAAAACTAAGATTTATCTTATGGTAAAAATAATGATTCATAATTAAAGTTGATTTAGGTTTTAAACAAGTACTATTAGCATGGTCTAATATTGTGTTAAATTGCACGGGAAATGTCAGCGAAATTAAAAGTATTCAGGGAAACTGCTGAAAAGTAGTCAAGAATGTGAGGGAAACTGAGATAATTTACAATTTTTGTTAAAAGAATTGAAAACTAAGATTTCTCTTATGATAACAAATAATGATGCATAATAAAGTTAGCACTGTGTTAAACTTCACAAGAAATGTCAGGGAAATTAAAAGTATTCGAGGAAACTACTGAAAAGTAGTCATTAATTAATTTAGTCATTAATAAATCAAAAGTATTCGGGGAAACTACTGAAAAATAGTCAGGAATGTCAAGGAAATTACTGAGAAGTAGTCAGGAATGTCAGGGAAATTGAGATAGTTTACTATTATTTTTAAAAGAATTGGAAACAAGGATTTATCTTATGTTAAAAAATAATGATGCATAATAAAGTTAGCACTGTGTTAAACTTCACAAGAAATGTCAGGGAAATTAAAAGTATTCCGGGAATAGTAGGGAAATTACTAAAAAGTACTCAAGAAAATTCTGGGAGTTTTTGAAAATGTCAGGGAGATTGAGAGTTTCTTATTATTTAAAACAAAGTAAAATTATGATTCCTTGTCATATGATAAAAACAGGGAAATTAGGAAAGTTTGCAATTACTTTTAAAACAATTTAAAACATATACAATTTGTCTTCTGATAAAAAATAGAACTTAGTGATAAGTTGAAGCACTGTTTTAAAAGTAACACTATTAGCATGGTCTAATGGTGTGTAAGATTTATGCAAAATTGCTGAAAAGTAGTCAGGAAATATCATGGGAGTTAAACCTGTCAGGGAATTTTTAAACAATTTTAAACTTCTAAGGTTTGCCTTTTGATACAAAATTGTAATGTATGATGAAGTTGCTTCAGGGTTTGAAAAGTACATGTACAGCAATGCTATTTCCATCACAATCGTGATTTTACATGTGAAAGGTCGGTAAAGTTACTGAAAGTAGGCAGGAAATATCACAATTATTAATGATTTATGTATTCACTATAACGAGTCTTTGAGAATATTATTTCGAGAAAGAGCATATATCAAGTAAATTACCATGACCCTATTGGATGCCTGACAGATATAACCACAGCATTTTGCCTCATTTTTTTTCTAAAAAAAACATTGGGCTTCATTCATTTTTCTAGGCCAATCATCCTTAAGTAGTCAACTTTGAATAAAAACGAATAATCTATACAAGCACTGATTTACTAACGTGAAAAAAAAACATTATGAAGAACGGTTTTCCAAGTTATTTAGAAGCACTTCACTCACATCCAAAATAACTCAATTTTAGTCTTATCGAAATTGAAAACTCCCCAAAAACAAAAAATTCATTAGTTTTATGGCAAGATTTATGAGGCAGTTCTGGGGATTACGACAAAGTCTGCCATAAAACGAGATTTCAAATTTCATTACCAGTGACATACAGTATGTGTGTCAACTCTGATCTCTCTGTCCAAAATTAAGAAAATCGTAAAGTTGTCCAATCACACGCATGGCGTTTGTTGTCATCTTGCCAGTGCATGACAAATGACAACTTGAAGATCACTAGCTCATAAAAATAAAAATATGGGCTACATTTTTCCATCATGGTTTTAAGGGCCTTGCATAGTGAAACCTATGGGTCCCTGTTTGAAGGTTAGGCTGGCAAAACACAATTTTTTCTATCTTTTAAAGGACAAGGTAACTCATTTCTGTAGGAAATATACAAATAAGATTAACACTGTCTGTCAAGCAACGAGGTAGGATAGCAAATATAAGAAAATAGGAAAAAATATAGGATTTTTTTTCTAAAAAAGACCAGTAAATTATTGCAGTTTAGAGCAGTTTCCGCTTTTAAATTGTAATTGCTAACAGTCATTTGGCCAGTTGATACAATTTTTCACATTTTTTTTCACATCCTAGTATCGTATATTTTTAAATTTTTTTCAATCTGCAAATCTGATTTTTTCACAATTCCTCATATGCAAATATCTTATTTCTTCAAAAATTTCACTCAATATTTCCGAAACAAATTCGCATTTTCATGAGCTAAAAGTGCCACCTACAATAGGCTTATTAAGAACGAGATATAGGCAATTTTTTGTTACAAAAACTAGACCTCAAATACTGAATTTCAGCTTGCTTTCCTAAAAAAAATTGTATAGGTGCAAAAATTAACATTCAAGAGGACTCCGTATGCGAAATTTTTAATTTTTTTTAGGCATAATGCATTTTTAAGACATTCTTAGAAATAATAACAAGCATAAAAATACCGTAGGAAATTAAAAAAAAACTAGAGACCACATAAAATTTAGCTACTATCTGTCATAATTTTCTTTGCCATGACAGCAGTAACATGCAGTAAAACACAGGAAAAAATAAGATTATTTTTCTTAACTCTACGACTATATAGGGCTACAGCTGAACCTCAAAAATATAGGAAAATACATAAACACTTGACAGCCTGTGACCATATTTGGACACTGAGATGGTCCCTGAAGTTCAACTCAACAGAAATTTAACCAATTTTACAGCCTTTTCTCGCAAATTGTGTACACATTACATAATACGTTCAATAGATAGCCTACATGCAGGTTCGATGATCACAATATGGAAAAACAATACCTTCAGCTAGTCTGTCAACATGTAGTTATGCATGTATGCCTAGTATACATGAACTTCATTATCTTCCTTTTATTGCTTGTATGAGGTTGGCAAACACACTAGTGGATCATTTTAGCGATTTTCCAACATCAATTGCTCTGTGTTTACATTTCTTCCTTTAATTCCTTGCCGATAAGGCGATGTCTTGTTTATCGCTAATTTGCGAACGTAAACAAACTGGGGCGAGAAGAATAAGCGGCATTATTCACAGAGGGTGAAACAATTCGAACGTGACTGTAATAGCATAATACTAACCACTGGGTGAGGCGAAAAAATGCCACAAAACTCAAGGATTTTCAATAATTCACCAAAAAAAGTTGGAACGTGCAGGTGACTCACTCAGTTGGCAATAAATGAGCTTCAGGGGGTGGAAACTAAAGCCCGTTTGGCGGCCATCTTGGGAGTGTGCGGAAAAGGTATTCCAATGGACGCCATCTTGTGACTCTTGTCTTATTCCTTTAATGCAAAAAAACCTGTGTGACCCAAACTCAAAATACATGTAGCTTATTTTCCTAAAATTACCTAAAATTAAGCTTTTACTAAAGATTCTTTCCCCCAAAATCAAACTGGAACATTTAAAACTGGTATCATAAAATTCTTACCAAGATTTCAAATAAGGCGTCACAAAAAAACAAGTTTTTTTGGGTTGGACTTTTTATAAAGTGGTATTATTGGTATTCAGTAAAACCCAACATTAAAGGGTGTTAATCCTAAAAAAGTAATTGTAATTGAAATTGACTAATTGGTGTGCGCATCGTCAAATGACTACCAAAAAACCGGTTTTTCAGGTTTTGGTAGCCTATATGCATCTGTGCACATCAATTAGTGAATTTCAATTACAATAATTTTGTTTAGGATTGACACCGGCCCCCTATTGCAGCTCATACCAACTTAAATGAGAGGTTGTACCAGACGCACGTACGTTTCGAATATACGTTTTTCTGGGCGTTTTCGAGCTTTCAAATAACGCGCTTTCGAATGCATTGTGCCAGACACGCGTGGGTTTCGAAATAGGGTCTAAGCCGCAGAAAAACAATTCATTGTTTCTCTCATATCAATTTAAGTGAAGGGTTATAACAGACGCATGTACGTTTCGACTACGAACTAAAGCGGATGACTACTAAACCTACGTACGTTTCGAATATACGTTTTCAGGGCGCATTTGAGTTTTCAAATAACGCGCTTTCGAATGCATTGTCCCAGACACGCGTGTGTTTCGAAATAAGGGCTAGGCCGCAGTATCCAACGCATTTTTTTAAAGTTTAAAGATGTTAATTAACAATGAGGAAAATACATTAATCTTCACAATTTTAATACAAGAAACTATTCCTCGAATTGAACCTGTCTACCAAATTTCAGCACTGCAGGATTTAGAGAAGTATTTTAAAAATGATTTACAAAACGTAAAAACCAGTTGTCTTAAATAAAAGGTTTAATAATACATGTAATAATAAAAAAAGAAGGTTTTTTCACAGCAAGTTCTTCGAATCCCTTCATTTACTAACATGCAAAAACACATTAATAATTTCAAATCTGTATTCAAAAATCCTCAAAAAGAACGAAAACTAATGCGTTATTGGATAAACTGCAACTATTTCCAATAAAACGCCTTCCATGTTTTCGAAAAAAAAAAGTCCTTTTACTACCAGAAACACGTTATAATAAGCCCAAATATTATCAAGTCCTCAAAAACAACGAAAACTATAAACATTATTGAATTAACACTAACTATTTCTATAAACTGTCCTCCATGTTTTCGAAAAAAAAATAACCTTAACATGAAATCGATTAAAAAATCACCTTGTTTTCTAAAACTTAATAGCCAAACATAATTTCGCATTTTGCAACCTCTTTCACTAACATGCAGCAATTCGATTTGTTGTCTCTTTTAAGTTTCAACAAAAATCATGAACGTATCATATGCAACACAAATTAAATAGGAAGGATATAAAAATTGCGAAATGAAGAATGCAAATTTTCGATGCCTCCTTGATTGTTCTAAAGGAAAAAAATATTTCCAAATACCCCACAAGGAAGCGTGTTCTACATGAAGGTGGCCATCTTGAAAAGCTATTTCAATTAAAATTCTACAATTCGGTATCCCGCAACAACCGTGGGTAACTTGCGGATATTACCGAATTTCAAAAATATTTGTCTTTGACTCATTTCTTTATTTGTTTAGTTCCTTTTATAAACAAATTGTATGATATCGCAAGTTTATGCTATTCGTGAGTTTTAGCATAACAGCGATAACCAGAACTGGATGTGTACAACGATAACATTAATGTTAAATAATTGATCTCAGGCGGAAATATTGTAGATCATATTTGCACTGCCGTACATGTACATGATTTTGGGCTTTAGGTTATCATTTAAATGTACTTATTGATTTTCGTTTTTATCAATTCAAAAATTGTAAAAATTAGATGAACTTATTATTATTTCCGAATTTTGGCCGAATTCCCAAATGTATTTGATTAATGATGACCGAAGTGGGGTTGGCAGGGTTGGTAAAAAAAATTAAAACAAATAAGGCAAAAACCAACAATAGTACGTTACATGTGTACAATGGAAATTTATGCAAAAGTGTTTGTTTTTCAGATTGCCAGGATTAACAAACTGCAAATTTGCAAAATTAGCGATAACAGGTTTTTGGACAATAACATTTGCGTCACATGTCCACCAGCCATGCACAAATTGCGGAACATATTCAATTCAATTCAATTCAATTTTTTACCCTACAGTCAGCAGATGACATTAAATTTTTTATAACCGCTAACTATATTTAGCCAATGTATAGAATAAGCCTTTTGCTAGTGTTTAGCTTGTTTTTAAAATTTAGAAATTCCGTCTATTATTCAGGAAAAATTAAGTAAAGTTGGCAAAACTTTTCAAAAATTGCTGATGAGCGTCAACACTTTCAGGATGCAATAATCAAACTTTTTATCAAAAAACTGCACTCTCAGCCATCCAGCAGAGGTCTGTTGGCTGTTGAGAAGCCCCTTACTTAGGATCACCCTGGTGTTTCAGCAATTCCGGCAAGATAAGGGTAGCCATAAGGAAGATAAAGCACTTAAAACTCTTTAGATAAGTGCCTGTGAAAAGGTGTGTAAAAGAGTGATAAAGTAAATGGGAAGAGACCATTATGGATTTCCTGGCAACATGCACACGACGTGAAGGATCATGGGAAATGGGGTGAATTTGTGAACGATAACACGTGACCTTTACTGGAAAAAAACAGAACTTTAAACGTGTTCTAGCACAGGGTTCCCCCATAAACGAAATTTTTAATTACTTCCCTGACTTTTCCAGGTTTTGAAATAAATTTCCCTGACCATTGAAAATGCAAAAATATGACATATGCCAATGTAAGGAATGCTACGTTTATTGCTTGTTATATCTATATAGGAGACAACACAAATTTAAATAAGCAAATAACAAATGTACTTGTCTTACTTGTACATGTACATGTAAGTATTGTTGTGAAATTATCAATTTCATTACAAATTGATTTCATTACATTTCTGTGTAAAATTTATTATTAATTTGTTGAATTTCCCTGACTTTTCCATAGTAAATCCGTTTCCCCTGACTTTTCCAGGTTTTCCACATCTGGGGGAACCCTGGCCAAAAATATTTATTAATGCATAAATTTTGGCTAAAATCCATCATGTATCAATTTTTATCTCCAAATTTCGCCTACTGCGTTTCAATCATCATAAATATTTCCATATATTTCGTACGAAAATTCCACTGAAATGCATTATAGCTGATCTTGTTTTCTAAAAAAAATTGCCATCACATCAATATTATTTTCGTTACTGAAAAACATTACGGAAATTATCTAAAATCTACCATGTCTGGTAATATTACTTAAAACTTCGCCAATGCCGTTATAAAATGATATATAGGGTACCTATGAAATTTTTTTAAGCATCTAATTTTTCACGCAAAAAATTACCATGTTCAAGCATGTCTTGAACGTCAAGGAAAAGTCAGGAAAATTCATGTATAGAAATTTGTTGTGGTCAAAAGAAATTTTTACATAAATTTTGGATAAAATCCATCATTTATTTATACGTATTTTTTCTCCAAATTTCTCCTAGTGTGTTTCCATCATCATAAATACTTCCTAATATTTCTGATGAAAATTTTTCTCAAAAAAAATTAAATTATCTAAAATCAGTTATTTTTGATAATATTAAACAGTGCCAGCAGTGTTTCCATCATTATTGATAATTTTTAGAATTTCAAATGAAGAAACAGTTCGCAAAAATTAAGCAAAACTGCAGTATTTGTGATCTGGTGTTTAATAAAATTATCCTGACAAGTGGGCAATCATTCCTGTAGTTATTATTTTTACAAACATTTCAGGTAAAATCCATCGTTCAAAAAATTCTTCTGACAATTCACATGCTAATATTTCTGAAAACATTTTGAAAAATACAACAAAAATTTAATAATTCGCCTTCAGCATTCCCTGATTGTTACAACTACTACATGTATTTTTTGGAACATTTTCTGCTAGAATGGGACCTTCGTTTCCCAAATGTAAAAAGGCGTAAACTCCATAAAAAGTATTTTTAAGTGTCTGGAATATTTGCAAAAGTGTCAGCATGAAACACTTTGAAAAGTAGGGAAATTTGAGCAAAGATTCGGCCTGTCACCTGCATACAATTAAGACGTTAAGTGGATTTTGAAAAATACAGTAAACATCCAATATTTCGCATTCAGTATTCCCTGATTATCACTATTAATTACTACATGTTATTTTTTAGAAAATTTTCAGCTAAAATGGCGTTAACTTCATAATAAGCATTTTATATTGTCTGGAAATTTTGCAAAAGTTCAGCATGGAAAACCATGAAAAGTAGGGAAATTGGACGAGGCACCTGCATACAAGACGTTAAGTGTCACCCTTATCCGCGTCAAAAGACGACACTCCAATGGGAAAAATTGTCATTCAATTGCTTGCGGCTCTTAATAAGCAATAAAAGACAAACAAAGGCCCCTTGTGTAGTACGTTTTTTAGAACATTATATACATTAGGCTATTCATTCATTTTGAAACTATTAATTAGCATCAGCCGACGAGCAGTAAAACCCTTTGCGGGGGAAGTGTTTGTAAATGTCAGGGTGAGGGCGTGAATGCAGACAAATTCGTCTTAATTAATTCTACTGACTTTCTCGAGAGAATCCAGAGTTTTGGGCCACAGCTGTTGGTGTCGGGCTCAATTAGCCCTCTAATCGAATCATTGGGTCAGGGAAAAGTGCTTTAGAGGGCGCCACTGGAAGTGCGTGGGCGTGGCAAGGGAATTGCCCCGCCCTACACCACGTTTTCTGAAAACAGACTAGAGACGAAAGAAACGATGGATTTACAACTTGGGAAGTCAAGTGTATATGTACATGTTGTTTAGATTCCCACTGAAGTCATTAAAATCTAACATGAAGTTCGTGAAGTCTCTAGTGCAAGTCTGGGCGAGTCCAGCTTTATTCACAGACTGCGAATGACTCTCAGAACTTCAATGAGACATCAAGATAGGATGTCCTTGAAGTCTCTTTATTTTTCTGACTTCTGTTGAAGTTCAGGTCTAATTACTTTTCTACATGTACTTCTGTGAAGTCAGGAAGTCCTTGAATTCTCATAAAAGCCCTTGAAGTCATTGAAATCTTGGTGACCCACATGGAAAAGAAATGCATTTCGAAATACATAATATGTAATGCACTTTGAAATGTATTTCAAAATACGTGTAGAGTGAGACATTAATTAATTGCAAAATGCATAGGAAAATCTATTTCTTGAGTATTCAACAATTTATATTGCAATGCATTTCATAATACATTTCAAATGTATTGCAGAATGCATCTCATAATGC
>JAQGAF010006297.1:0-10426 GCA_034687865.1 Kryphioiulus occultus | reverse complement strand
AATAGTCATGAAATTGACGTTAGGGTCATAGAATAGTCATGAAATTTACGCTAGGGTCATAGAATAGTCATGAAATTGACGTTAGGGTCATGGAAAAGTCATGAAATTTACGCTAGGGTCATAGAATAGTCATGAAATTGACGTTAGGGTCATAGAATAGTCATGAAATTTACGCTAGGGTCATAGAATAGTCATGAAATTTACGCTAGGGTCATAGAATAGTCATGAAATTTACAAAAGGGTCATGGGAAAGTCATGAAATTTACAAAAGGGTCATGGGAAAGTCATGAAATTTACAACAGAGTCATGGAATTTCTTTTCATTGATTCACAAAATACAAATTTGGGTTTAAATTATTCATCTGTCACCTATTTCCGCAAAAAAATTGCCTCCTTCAGTCAAGGAACCCTGTAGAGACCCTGTTGCAGTTCAATTTTCTGTTGAAAGCGAGTTGAAGCGTGAGAACACGCTTTCAATAGACTTAAACCTGAGTTTATCCATGATCAACTATTTCAGGTTGTCTACAGGTAAGGTTTGAATCAGGGTTATGGAATTTTTGCCTTTGTGTGATTCATGAAATAAAAAATTGGGTTTAAATTCATCATTTGTTATGGCGTTTTTTTGGCCAATGAGCATGTCATCACTTTGGTAGAGAATGTTTCTGAAAATCGCTATTTATTGCTGACATAAAACTTGAATGGCTCCATATTCCATATAGAATACGATCATAAAATCCATATACAGAAATCCCCAATATTTTAATGAAAGGTCATTTTTTTGTCAGCATAATATGCTCTATGGAATTACCATTGGTCCTGGGCCACTTCCGGCTTTGAAGGGTTTGGTGTTTATTTATTGCTCATTAAATATCGGAAGAAATGAAAACAACATAAAAGCTACGCATTTTTCACAAATTTAATAGCGAATGTCACCTGAATTATCAAGGGGCGTTCGTTATTAGACAGGAGAAACCTTTTAAAAACGCTATGTACATGTAAGTGTATAGGTAGAATGTACACTGAGGACACAGTTTTTTTAATCAATTTTACGAAATGTTTTGATAAAAAATTGTTTGGAAAATTAAATTAAAAATGGTGAGTTATATAGCCACATTTTTATAAATGCTTGCAAATATTTCAAATATTTAAATTAAAGAAATGTATGTTCATTTGTAGAAATTCTGGTAGCAAATGGAATTTTCTTTTACATGCACGTTTAGATTTTCTGCCCAATTTTTAAAAATGAATTTCACATGACTTTTTCAAAAAGAAATCAGAAATGATAAATTCTTTTTCAAAAACTGACATTTTAAAGAAATTGAGAAATGGAAAAATGGAATATTTGTTTAATTTGTTTAAAGTATGCTTGCAAATAATTAAATTAAAGGAATGCATTTGTAAAAATTCGCATAGAAAATTTAATTTTTACTACACTTCTAACATTTCCAAAAAAATATTTAAACTATGCGTTTAGAATTTCCTCCCAATTTTTCAAAAACGAATTTTACATGATTTTTGGTAGAAAATGGAACTTTTTCCTACACTTCTAACATTTCCTAATTTTTTTTAAAAAAAGGCGTTTAGAAATTCCGCCAACAGAATTTTTCGAAAACAAATTTTACATGACTTTTCAAAAAAAAATCAGAAATGATAAAATGCTTTCTGGCACTTCTAACATTTTGTTTGCGTCATAACAACTTACAATTATCGCCTAACAAAATTTTTCAAAAATGAATTCTACCTGACTTTAATTTAAAGAAATTTAGAAATGGAAAAATTGAATATTTCTTTAATATTTTTACCTAAAGAAAAAGTAAAATGGCGGAGAACCGCTATCGACATTTGTTGGAAAAGCATATCACTAATAATTCATTTTAGCCCACATTTTCATAAAAAAATAATCAGTGGCAAATGCCCTAAGTAAAAATTTTATATGAAAGCTACCAGAACTTGTATTTTAGTTAAATTGTTTTTGTTTAAATACTGACTGCATGGTAACTATGAGTATACTGAAGGCCCATTTGTTTGTTACAATGTTCGATTACTACTTGTGTCTATTTTCGACGCACCCTACACAGCGCCAGCACTTGGGTGGTACGTTTTAATTCAAAATGCAAAATAGGTTTTGATCCGATATCAGCGGGGGGAACTCGTCCTTAGTTTAATTAAAATTTGAAACCGCATCATCGGTTGCAATTTTTTGTCAATTTCGTTTTTGTGAAATGTCTGACACACGCAACTTGCATATCAAGTTTAAATGCGAGCTTTTAGTATGGCTTCTCAACAATAAAAATCAGTTGTAATTAGCAGTATAATAGCAGAAACCATCGCAAATGCATTTCCATTAATGTATATTTTCAGCTTGAGTTGAGAAAAAATTGACCATTCAGGGTCACTGCACGCGTGTAGTTAGGTGGAAGTCAGGGAAATTCATAATGTCTGGAAATTTGTTGTGGCACAACTTATTTATACCAACTGATTAGTATAAATATTACATGAAAAGCATTAGAAAAGCTGTGTTTGTGTTGTACTTTTTCTAAAAATTTCGCGTACTGCGTTTTCATTATCATTTCTTATAATAATCATTAATTTTTCCTAAGAACTATTCACCTAATATGCGTTATTTTTGTTAACATAAATTGTGCCTACGGCGTTTACATCATTATGAAGAATTTTATAATATTTCAAAGAAGTCCTAAAAATGCAGTGTTTGAGATCTAGTTGTTTAAACCACTATAGTGTTTGCATCGTTATTAATATTAACACACTAAAAATCCAATATTTGTTTGTAATTATTAATATTATTAATGCTTCTTACAAAAATGTATGATAATTCCACCATTTCGTGATCAGATCTGTAATTTCTAACATTTCCGCCATATTGTATATCAGGGAAAGTCAAGGAAATTGAGTTGCAAATTTTGGTAAGAACCATGCTCGACGTAAAAGTAACTCTGAAAAGTATCAGTTGAAAGTGCATGGCACTTTCGAAAGTGGCACTTTTAGATGTTTGAAAGTGTTTCTTTTCGATTTTAAAAAGCCTTTAAACAGAAAAATAAGCTTTGTACATAAAATTTTGGAAATTTCTTAGCGCAAAGAGTTGTCAACGAGTTGCAACGAAATGTACATGTACTTAGTCCTTTTAGCTTTTTAAAAAATGACCAAAATACATACAAATTGTGTAAGAATTAGTTCAATTTAAGATGTAACCACATATGCAATAAATTTACCGTAATCTACAATTAAGCATTCAATTTAATTGAAGATTTTATCACATATGCAACTAAACTAAAGCAGCGATTTTAGTACAAATTGTTGCTGTTTCAACATATCATTGTGAATTTTCCTCGGTCAGATGCCAGCAGGGTGGCACATCGGCGCTCATTGGCTACTGTGGAGCCGCGCAAAAGTTACCATCGATAGAAGTACATAACCTGACCTAACATAAATTAACCTAAAAATGTAATGTATTTACATGTAGCTGCATTAAACCATAGGCAATCACTGCTAGCCTGCGAGCCATTAGGAGAAGCTCACTTTCTCATTGTGTCTGTGGTAAAGCAGGATAGCAGCAGGGACTATTGTACAACAGCCCTTTCAGATTTATGAAACCGGTTCCTAAGATTCTCTGTATAGTAAATTTCGCTCTCTCAGGGTCATGGAAAAGTCATGAAATTTACATCAGGGTCATGGAAAGTCCTGCAATTTACATCAGTGTCATGGAAAGTCCTGCAATTTACATCAGTGTCATGGAAAGTCCTGCAATTTACATCAGTGTCATGGAAAGTCCTGAAATGTGCATCAGGGTCAATGAATGTTTGCCTTTGATTGATTCATAAAATAAAAATTTGGGTTAAAATGTTTTTTTTGCCAATACTGTAGTTATGTCATCACTGTGGTAAAGAATGTTTCTGAAAAATCGCTATTTAGAAATATTGATGACTTAAAACTTGGAATTGCCCCGTATTCTAATAGGCATGAAACATTTTTTGAAGGCATGGAAAAGTCATGCAATTTGCAATACCAAACCCAGTAGACACCCTGCTTTTGTTCAATGGACATTGGTCAAGACCATGAACGAAATCTGGTACATGTACATGATCGTGATGAGTCTGAAAATCGCGATTTAAAATTATTGATGACATAAAAAGTCATGGAAAAGTCATGGAATTTGCACAACCAAACCCAGTAGACCCCCTTCTTTTGTTCGATGGACATTGGTCAAGACCATGAACGAATTCTGGTAAGGAAAATTTCTTGAGTGGGCACTGGACGGAGACAGAAACATAGTAATGCAGTGAAACCAAAATGGCCACTTACCTATTTTCCCCATGATTTGTCTTTTTTGTTGCAAATACCGGTCAGGCGTGAATTAGTCCTACCAACTGGTGTCCGAAGAGTACGCTGACCAAGAGGCAAGAGAGCACGTTACGCACGCGCCTATTACGAGCAGCAAATGGACGATTGTTTAATGGAAACTTTTTATGGATTAATACATCAAACGTGATGACCCCCGCACAGTCTTCGTGACCCTGACCACTACGTCGGTCACTCCACATTGACACGCACCCAGAAAGCATTTTTACTGAACAATTTTGTGGGCATTAGTCGCCCAAACGCAATTTGGGTCGGTTAAGTGTTTTTCCCCTTTTTATTAGTCTGTTAATCGTCCAATAAAATTGGTAATTCGGAATCGAATTTTATGTCCGCCATTTTTTTTTGAATATGCCAACAGTGACTGGTCCATTGGTCAAAGTTAGGAGTTTGGTAAAAACTGTTTCTGGTAGTAAAATTTGCCACATTTCAAGCACAATTGAACGCTTAATTCGCTCAAATTCGATATTTGACACAAGGACAAAATTCGACTTAATGCTGCTTTTATGGCCGCCATTTTATGGTTGACTTTAGTGTTCCTGACCAACGTCCACCAGCGTCTGCTGGCACATGTGACAAACACTCGAGGTGGCTTGGGTCAAAGGTCAGCCGGAAGCCACACCCTTGGTCAACTTAAAATTTTGCTATTTTCGAATTCGTGGAAGGGGCTTGCGTTCGTTTGGGCCAATAGCAGCCCGTTTTAGGCACACGGTGCATGAGGAACGCCCACTTCACGGAGGGACTGGAAACGAGCCAGTTGTCATCCATGTGCTTCGCAGGTTTTTGCAATTGTTAGGAATAATTATGAGGATCCTTCGAAGAAAAATTATATGTAGTTAATGTTTTTAATTTTATGGAGGATTCACTACGTACAGTGTGGGCATGCCGTCCAGTCACCTCTGATTTCGAAATGGATTACGTGTAGGCTTACTCATTGTAAAATCCATGTGTGGTGTGTATACTTGGTGTTGCACAGTTGCAGAATACATTAGACATGCATGAAAAATGGGTAACGAATCAACGAAAACAGCTGAAAAAAGGGAAATTGGTAAGCTATCGACTTGACTTAGAAATAGATATAGGGAAAATTCAGTCAGGGAAAATCAGGGAAATGAAATTGTCAGGGAATCTCCGGGAATTCGTGAAAATATCAAGGAAATGACTGAAAAGTAGTCAGGGAATGTCAGGAAACTGAGATAGATTGCATCAGCCATTTGATTTGGGGGGAAATCCAGCATTTTCTTATATCTAATTTAAATCTGATGAAAAAGGTCAGGGAAACGACTGAAAAGTTATCAGGGAATGTCAGGGAAACGACTGAAAAGTTCTCAAGGATTGTCAGGAAACTGAGAAAGTTTGCATCAGCCATTTGATTAGCCATATTGAATACAAATTTGGGGGGAAATCCAGCATTTTTCTTATATCTTATTTAAATCTGGTGTAAAATGTAAGGGAAATGACTGAAAAGTTGTCAGGAAATGTCAGGAAACTGAGATAGTTTGCATCAGCCATTTGATTAGCCATATTGTATAAAAATGTGGGGGAAATCCAGCGTTTTTCTTATTCTTATTAGATCTTATGTAATATATGACAGGGGAATGACTGAAAAGTTGTCAGGGAATGCCAGGGAAATCGACTTGCGAATTTGAGTGGAAACCCTGCATTGACTTCCGATTAATGAACCATTACTTTTTCAAAACTTTTGAAGGGAGGTACTAATTTAAAGGATCAGTATACTGAACTGCATTATACGGATTCAAAAATAAAACTAAAACAGTGTTACTTAAATCTGAGTTAAAATGCATTATTTGTGACACGGTTTTTAAAATTGGCTAAAAAACTGCAGCTTATCCTAAAGTTTTGATATGTGCAACCATGTAACGTTTAGCAGAAAAATGGATTAAAATTCGCCATTTGCAATCTCGTTTTACTAAAAATTACCTTTTTTTGTACTTCGCCTTATTGTAACCAATTTTTCGCCTATTGTGATACAATTTTTCTGCAATGTGGCCAGTGTGAAAAAAATGTGAAGTTTACTGTACCCTTGTATGAAAAATGTGAAAAAATGTGAAAAATTGGAAACCCTAGACAGAGTTGATGATTCACCCCTGCGCGTTGCCAATTTCTGGTTCAAAATGGCTGAAAAGCGCCCCCTGGATTAGGAAGAATCGGCCCGATGTGCTCGGTTTATTAATGTCACCTCGTTAGGCTTTTGAATTTTTTTTGGCCAACAAAAGCCTTTCGGTGTGAGCTTATTTATTCGTGCGTATTGTTGTGTCGTAGTCCGTTGACTTTGGCATCCAAGTCTGAAGAACGAACGCTTCGTGCTCTTTAATTATTTCCTAATTGCCTCGTTTTTTGCGCGCACCCGGTAAATGGGGTGCACTTTCTCGTTTTTATGAACCGCCCTCATCCGTTGCGAGCAATGATGTCGAAACGGAGCGAATCATAACGTTTTTTATGGCGGTGACTACTTGTGCCAGTCTGGGCCCTATTTCAGAAAACTTTGAGGAGTTGTGGATGAGGAGTGTAGCGCGAGTAGTGAAGAGTTGATTATAATTTTGTTTCACAAACATGTTATACCCAGTCCTCAAAAATATGTGAGGACTGGAGAATTGAGGCCTGTATCCTATTTCATAAACTTTGAGGAGTGAGGAATTGATGAATCTGAAGGACAGCTGTGAGAATTTGAGGATTTCATGTGTCATAAAATTCTATGAGGAGTTGGGGAGTGAAGAATGAAGAACATGATGAATTTAAGGTGGGTTTCATAAAAAAATGCATGTGGAGTGCAGATGAAATAAACCTCAATATCCTCATGATAATTCTGAGGGGTGATTTAGAAATCCTCAGTACAGTCGAGACATTGAGATCAACATTCAACGGTATACAGGGTGTTCTGATAAGTCCAGTGCCTAACGAAATAAAATTATATCTTTAATACGGTAAGAGATACAAAGATAGTTCTTGAAGGTAACTTTTAGAGTCGACCACGGGCTATCCGGAAAACGTAATTGCCGTGACCTTGAACGTCCCGTTCAAGGTCATCCATGTGCCCGTTCCTTGTTTTTCTTTTTGCAATTATGTCAGAAACCGCTGCAAATACATGTATGATCCTAGTGTGAATTCGAAAGTTGTAGTGCGATGTCTAATTAGTCTAATTAAGTTGGTTTCTAAATTTTCTGAACGAGTTACATGTACAGCAATCTAGAATTTTTTTTCCGCGAGTGACCATCATGGCACATGGATGACATTCAGGGTCACGGCAAATATGGTTTCAGGATAGCCCGTGGTCGACTCTAAAAGTTACCTTCAAGAACTATCATTGTATCTTTTACAGTATCTTTTACAGATTAAGCATTTATTTTGTTGGGCACTGACTAAACAGAACACCCTGTATGTTACTGCGCTAAGGGGAAACAGTTAACGTGTGAAAGGTACAGTGTAAATACATGTAGATTGTAAATCTCAATAACACATTTTGCGAGGTTTTATCCTACAGTAACACGCAAACGCAATCAGCCATGCAAAACTTATGGTGCACCTCTACACCCACCTGTCATACTCCTCAAATCTTCACTGTGTTCATGCCTCAGTCATCCAATCCTAACACATTTTTGAGGATTATGTATGAAATGTTTATTAAACAGAATAATAATCAATTCTTCACTATTCACACTTTACTCCTCATGGTTAAGATTATTAGCAGACGACAACACTACCATGTGCAACTCCTTACTACTCAAAACCTTAATGAAATAGGATCCTAACCAGGTTTCTACCCATAAATTCATGAAGCTCTTACATGTACCGGGTTGGCTCCAACAACACGTTAACCTACACGTACATGTTTGATGCTGAATTTCTTCCTGTAATGATAGGGAAACCGATCTAGACTGTTGGCCTTGCTCTCACCTCCTTTTCTACTTTGAAGAAATGTTTCTTTCCAGTCTCATCTGTCAAAGACAGGGCTCCAATTACCAATCAGAACCCCTTTCTATTAATTATAGTGTTGTAAAATTGCATCGAAAGCAGGTCAGTACTACGCACCCTTGCCTATTCAGGTTAAAAAAATACGTTTTCCAATTAATTTCTAGCATAATTTGTCATATTCTGGCATGCATGCTTGCAGCAAGGGGTTGTACATCAAATACGTACATGAAATACACTGAACGTTTCAGTACTCAGAAATAGTAATAATGGGCCACTTTTGGACTTAAGTATACAGTATACAGGATGTATCAGAATTCATAGTCACAAATGGAAAGGGTTGTAGTAGCCATGATATCAAACTAAAATGTTCCTGGTAACTTTGGTAAAGAAACTATCCATTGCTGAGATACAGCTAGGGACCTGCAAGCCGATCAGTTCTGGATTTAAGTTATTAGGGACATTTTTTTGCAGTTCTACTAAACTTTTTTGTTCGTTTGATTTCGTGAGCACTACCTCCCTTTTCATTTGTCACGCCTCACGATCAATTCCGAGACACCCTGTATGATGTTCTTGGAGTAGTCTGGATAAAATAATGGAATCACTTGTACCAATTAGCTCAACTCATTTGAACTCAACAATTATTGGTACTCATCAAAACTGCAAAAGACACTCTCGTGAGTGGTCGTTATAGAAAGGTTTCACTGTGCGTGGGAAATGTTGCATTCTGTAAGCATGATGCATGCAGAAGTTAGATTTCTGAGCTCACTGTTGCTACGACAATTAACTCTTAGTTGTTTGTTCGGTCCAATTCCATGGCGACCGAGAAGAGTTCGTTTCATTTCCATTGAGTCAGTGGACAATTTCTTCCATTTTCATGGCGAGCATGGTGAGTTTGTTCCATTTCCATGCGACAATGGAGAGTGTGTAACTGTTCATTCCATTTCCATGGAGACAGTTCGTTCTATTTCCATGGCGACTATGGCGAGTTTGTTCCATTTCCATGGAGTCAGTGGAGATTTCGTTACATTTCCATGGAGTCAGTGGAGATTTCGTTACATTTCCATGGAGTCAGTGGAGATTTCGTTCCATTTTCATGCGATAATGGAGAGTTTGTAACTGTTTATTCCATTGCCATGGAGACAGTGAGGAATTCGTTACATGCATTTCCAAAGAGACAGTGGAGAGTTCCTTCCATTTCCATGGCGACAGAGGGATTTAAGCTAGGTTCGTGCCATTTCCATGGCAACTGTGGCGAGTTTGTTCCATTTCCATGGCGACAATGAAGATGAGAACTTCATGCCATTTTCACATCGATTCGTTCCATTTCCAATGCAAAAGTGGAGAGTTCTTTCCATTTCCATGGCGACTGTGTCTTTCGTTTGTACCACTTCCATGGCAACTGTGGCGAGTTTGTTCCATTTCCATGGCGACAATGAAGATGAAAACTTCATTCCATTTTTACATCGATTCGTTCCATTTCCAATGCAAAAGTGGAGGAGTTCTTTCCATTTCCATGGCAAATGTAGAGAGTTGCTTACATTTCCATGGCTACCTTTTTATTGCCCTGGTAAACGTCGTTGCCCCTTGCCGAAATTCTTCTCGGGCGTCATTTTTTATCGTCTTTTGGTCGAAAATAAATGAACTTGATCGACTTTGAGAAGCGATCGGCCTACATGTATTTGCAATGCCATGGCACCTATTTTAAGATCTTGCATCGCTGGGATTTTTAAGGAAGCTGAGACGATTTTTGGGGGTGGGTGCATGGTAACTTAAGGTGGGTCTGCACTCTGCGCAGGACCCTCGAACAGATGGTGTTCATACTTACATATCTGGTCTTAACTTGATAATCTATTTCTTATGAGAAATTCATTATCGACGTCTGAAAGTGCAATCTCTTCAATGACAACTAGTCGCCATCTTTAGCGCGATGCCCCCTAACCAGGGGCATGCCAGGGGTGAAATCATTGGTGAAATACTATCCTGATGGGGTGCGGAAGTGCAGCGCCACCTACATGTAGCTCGAGCCCATTGTAAACAGCTGCGGCTTTGTGATGAGTTTCCGCCAGGGTGCTTTTATTCCGAAAAAAAAAAATGCCCATCCAGACCCCTCCAGGGGTCAC
>JAQGAF010006296.1:0-10427 GCA_034687865.1 Kryphioiulus occultus | reverse complement strand
CTGAAGGTGCTCAAGGAACGGGAGCTGAAGGAGCAGAGCAGACGCTTGACGCTGTGGAACAAGCCGCCGCCCAAGGACATCATGATGAACAAACACGGGAAGGATGACGGGAAGCCCGCATTGCGGTGCCAGAGTGCGAGGAAGCAGTTCATGACCGGCAGCGCCCCCGGCAGTGCCCGTAAGGGCTTCATGACCATTGCCCCCAAGCCTATGATGGCCACGACAGCACGTAAGGGCTTCTTCGGCAGCCCGAAACACACTGCTGGTGGTTTTCAGCCGCAGAAGCGCGTTGCCGACGACCGTACGAGCAACTTGCCGCCAAGATCGGATGATGCAGCGAGGCTGAGCAATGAACAACCACAGCCACCATCAGTGGTCTTGCAGCCGGCGAGACGTATTCTGTATAATCCTGACGGGAGCGTCGCTGGCGTCTTGCGGTCAGCGGCAGTGCCGATGTCAATGGCCATGCCGGCATCAGCACCACGTAGCGTGCCGGCTTTTACGCAGCCAGAGCCAGCTGCAGGACCGCCGATGCCCAGAAAAACAGCCCGCAAAAGCGTCAGTGTCCCCTTGCCGTGGGCGGTGAACCAGCGTAAGATGCTGGAGCGGATGAACGCCACCAAGATGGTGCTGCTGGACGAGAAATGCACCACTGAGGAAATCGTCAAGGACGTTGTCATGGGGGTCGTCAGGAAGGTGAGCCTCAACGCCGAGCTGGAGAACGCGCTCGTGCGCTATCGAGGAGAGCAGACCAAGTCATCGAGGGCCAGGATGGGATGGAGGAGGCCGGAGATGCCTGCGCCTAAAGACGCGGCACCGCGGGAGGAAGAGACAAGTCATAGAGGTGCGTTGGAAACTTTATAGCGCTGGAATTGGTTTTGGTCAGTTTTTATTTATAGCAGCTACACTTGCCAACATTAGGACTGCTAAAACAGGGTTCGAACCCACTTGGAAAGTCGGGGAAGAGAAAAATTGTCAGGGGAAAGTAAGGGAAAATTGGCATCTTTGCTAAAAAGTCAGGGAAATTTATTATAGAAATAATGACCTGAGCTGCATTTGAGGGTTGGGGAATTTACGAGTTGCCCATTTGGCGAATGGTACATCGAGTGCTGAGGAAATGGATTGGTCCAAAATTGCAGCAGGAGTATAAGTGTGTCAGCTTGAATACAAGTTGATGCGCATGCCAGTCAATTTGCTTCAATATATGTGTTTGATGCAGAGTTGTTGTATACAGTATAATTAGTGTGAATTGGAATATTCTTGAGTTGGAATATTCTATGACAACGTGATTTATACTAGTTCATATGTGACCTGACATAATTTTTGGGCGTGTTCTGCTATCTAAATTTAACTGATGTCAACATGTTAGACTTGTAAAGATTTAATCCAAAAACCTGATTTCTTCGACCTGCAAAAAAAGAGAAAACTTTTAAATTGAGCATACTCGAAATTAAATTGTCCAGAATTCACCTAAAATGCATTATTTTTGTTAAAAATATTTCGATTACGGCGTTTCCATCATTATGAAAAAAAAAATTTTTTAAATTTCAAAGAAGTTCTCAAAAATCCATAGCTTGAGATATAGAGGTTTAAACCACTAGTGTTCGCATCGTTCTTAATATTAATACACTACAAATCCAATATTTCTTGTAAATTTTTCAAAAATTTCGCCGAAGGCAGTCTCTTAATTATTAATGTTATTTCTTATAAAATTGTGGGCTAATTCCATCATTTCCTGATCAGATCTATAATTTCTGAAATTTCCGCGATATGGTATATTTGCTCGGGTCAAATCTGTAAAAATTGTTTTTTGAAATTCGTGGGGTTTTCCAAAAAGTGTGTGGAAAACCTGGAAAAGTCAGGAAAATTCAATTGAAGATTTGGCTGGCCATCTTAACAGAAAAATACAAAAAAATATAGTTAATTGTAGTGTTGCAGATAGTTAATTTTAATTACATGTGATATTTTTTATTTGAAAAGTCAAGGAAAGAAATCAGATTTGGTCAGGGAAAGTCAGAGAAAATTGTGTTGCAAATTTTGGTATGAACCATGCACTCCTCATATGTACTCCGTGCACTTTGTGTATGAATAGCGATAACACGACATATAATGTTTCGTTGAAGACTCGGCTAATTTGCCCCGAATAAACATGGTGTTTTTCTTATCAGCAAATGCGAAAGATGTACGAAGAAGAGCAAGGAGAGGGCACCGTGAGTCCCAGCGACGAGTCGCGTTGCGAAAGGGTTTCCAACAATTGGGCAATATGCTGGAACCTGTTGGAAGAGTTTGCGATACGGACAAAACGCGGGATGGCAGAATCCGTTACTACGTCACTGATATGGTAAGCGTAAGGTTCGTGCTTCCCTCTGCTTTTATCTCGCGATACAATTTTAACGTTGCTTCTTCTCTGCGGTTTGGTTTAAGGCCAACATTGCCGCCAAGCAACTGCGGTGTGACCAACAGTACATGGTGGAAACTAAGCGAACCTTGATTAAGCGACGCATGGAACTGTTTGCAAAATTTGCGCAGCTGCTCAAAAGTAGGTGGATTTTAATGTTTTTTGGGCATTAGCGTGTGGCTTAGCGAGATTTGGTAACTAAGTTTCTATTTGCTCAGACATGGATCCGGAAGAGCAGAAGGATGTGGTGGAAGATTTTGCCGATGGAATGCAAACGCTGGAGCAAAGGAGAAAGGTAACTTCTTTCCCAAAAAAACATTAAAACCTTTAAACCTAAGCCTTCATGGTGACTACCAGGTTACTAAAAGACCTCGGAGAATTTGATATTCAACCTGAAATACCTGGAAATATCATAAAAATTTGAATTAAGACCTGTAATTTTTCAACATCAAAATTGAATTTTGTTTTTGTTTGTGTAAATTATGAGAAATCAGCACAAACATGATTGGCCCAATAATCCATTCTACTACTCCCCTAAAATTCTGAACTAGAATTCCTCATTTGCGGTGAAGTTTTTTGTAAATTTACCCACGGCCCAACTAAATTAATTTTACGCATTATTGCAGTCTTTCTACATTATTGGCGATTTAGTTTAATGAAATAAATTTGCCAGTGTTGCCTTAGTTGTTTATATTTCCGGAAAACGTTGTCGAGAGATGCGCCTTTGATCTACGGAGTTAATTTTAGTCAATATTAATATTTCTGAGATTTTTGAAACACTAGAACTGCATTATTGGTGAACTAGTTGATATAAAAAATCCTTTAACAATTTCTTTCATTTTTCTTATTTATAAAGAAAAACATTTCGAGGATGATATACCAAAAATCTATTGTTTCTGGCAGTTTTTCCGAAGGCATGTTTGTAAAATCCATGGCTGGGACATGTTTGTTTGGTAATTTTGACTGAAAACCAAACCATTTCAGATTGTTTCTCAATAAATTTAGGCGTTGCCTTATTGTTATTAGTAGAATTGTGGCACACTTATTCTTAAAAACATATTTTGGACCTAATTTGAAATGGTCATGTATAAAGTATGCGCCTTTCTATTTCAGATGAAAGAGCCCTTGACGTTAGAAACGCTTTGTCGTTCGACCATGCCACCTGACCTATCGTTCAATTCAGGTAAGTTCGGCTTCTTTCCGCATGGATCTATTGTAATTCATTTTAAAAATACTTCTGTAGATGCTTAAGTTTTTTTGTATTAAAATTGTGTAGATAAATGTAATTCCTTTCACGCTTTAATTCACAATTTTAAACAGTGAAAAATACGTTTGATACTGTGGCCTAGCCCCTATTTCGAAACGTATTTGCGTCTGTTTCAACCTTTCGTTTCATTGTTCATACCATTAGGGAAATGAAATGTTGTTAGGGAAATATTGACATTTTGAACATAAGTCAGGGAAAGCTTTCCAAAAAATTTGTAATTCAATTTTTGGACTATCGAATGTTCCTCAATAGCAGGCATGTGTCCAGTGTAAAAAATGTGAAAATGTATACCCTTGTTTGAAAAATGTGGGTAAAAAGACATTTTAGGTGAAAAATTCATTGAAAATGAATTTCCTCCATTCTGGTCCTTAATTTCATAAAAACGTACTAAAATTTGATTATTTTTATCAGTTTTTTTTTAAATTGCCTGGGGCGCTCGTCTGAAGACTAATATTTGTAAGAATCTTAAAAGTAATGCATTATGTCTTAAAAAATCATTTCCGTGAATTGCACTTGAAATCCATTTTTAGTTGAATTAAAAAAAAAATTTCGCCTACGGCGTTCTCTTAAACATTGATATTAAATTTTACGCCGTACAATTTTATTTAGAAAAGCAAGCTGAAATCCACTATTTGTAGTATAGGTTTTAAAAAGGAAATTACCAATGGCGTTATCAAAATTGTAGGTGGGGTTGAGAATTTGAGTACGAACCATGAAATAATCAGATATTAGGGGGTGTCAATCTGAAACAAAATATTGTAATTGAAATTGACTAATTGGTGCGTGCATCCACAAATAAATACTAACATCGGGTTTTTTCAGGTTTTGTTAGCCAATTAGTCAATTTCAATTACAATATTTTTGTTAGGATTGACACCCCCTGTTTTCCCGTCAAAAAATGTGAAAAATGTCAGATATTTTCGTGAGAAAAAACGTGAAAAAAACCCAGATAATTGCATGGGAAAAAAGTGAAAAATTGTATAACCGCTTGTACCCCCACAAGCACTTGCCTGCGCTGTGTTCCGTGCTCATTCCGATGATTCGCTCCTTTTCCTTTTTAGTCGGCAGGGAAGCCATGGACAGGGAATTCTTCAAGGGCTGGTTGGAAGAAGAGCATTTTGCACCGGACGTGGACGATTCCGACTTGTCGAGCAGCGACGCTGAAACCTCCGACGACAACATGTTGCCAGACACCAACAAAAACTACCTGAAGCAAGGTCCTTCGCCCCTGCAGATGAGCATCAGCCCCAGTCAGTGGCCAACCTCGAGCCCAGCTAGTATCCGGCTCCAGCCTCCGGGCAGCGGACCCATCTGGCTGCCCTTGCACGAGGCCGTGGGTCACTTTCCTCCCGGCAAGGTCAGGGTCCCGAGGAACTCTTCTGACAGGTCCATCCTGCAGCAAACGGGTCCGGTGAGAACTTTCCAAGTCTGCACACGGTCCGCATCCTTCCCCAAGATACCGGTTGGACCTTTCGAGAAACCACGGATTCTGCAGAGGGCAAAGGTCATGGCGAGGAATCCGGCATCAATCGCCGGCAAACCCGCTCTTCCGAAGCCGGCGTTGAGAACCAAACCGGCTATCAACGCCACGTCTGGTCGCAGCAACGCGGTGTCCAAACCACCGATGACGTCGCGTGTCGCTGTGTCTGTTGGACTCACCGTTGCCACATCCGCGATCAACACCACCACCACATCCGCGATCAACGCCACCGCATCCGCGACGATGCCGCCACTGCTCACGGGTCTGCCGCCGAAGCCAACAGGTACCCTGGTGCCCCTCGGCAGTCTCATTCCTCAAAATCAAAAGAAACCGGGTGATGGAAATGCAAATCCGGCAGCCTTAGACTTATATGACAGTCAGACTCGGACGTTTAAGTCTGTGACCGTCAGCGACTCCATCCTGAAGAACTGCGCGCTTGTCCCGTCGTCGGTCCCCAGCAGAGTCGTGTTGAGTCCGGTGACAACGACGGCGGCAACTAGTCAACCGACGTTCAAGCGCATCGTGCCCTCAACATCCGGTGTCGCCATCCCGCTAAATGCCGGTAACGTAATCACAACCACAGCACCGATAAGAGGCCAGCTGTCCCAGGTGTCTCGTACCTACGGTGCCGTCAATAACTCCCCGATGGTTGCCAGGCCAATCCACCCGTTCCCGACCACGGCTCAAAGCACCATCGGCATCAACGGCATGACCATACCCCTATTCCGAACGTTGCCGAAGTCAAACACGCTGACCATCCCGGTCACGATGGCTACCTCGCTAACCAAACCCAATCCCAACCAGAAGGGTCCCAACACTACTACGCTGCTCATCGGCGTAATCCCGACCTCCACATGTGCCGCAATGTCCGGCACCAACACCACCAACAGTTTGACCAACGCTGTGAGCAAGCTGACCGGCTCCTCGGACAAGGTAACCCCCATCATGGCCATCTCGCTGCCCTCCACAACCACGTCCATAACGCTGGACGGCAAGAAGTTGTGCTTCCTGAAGCCGGGAGCGAGGATTTTGCCCAAGATCACGGGATCCGTGCCGCCGGCTGCTAAGACTGTCACCGTGGCCACCACGCCGACCACCGCGGCAATCAGCCTGATGACCGCGGCGACCACAACCTCTGTCACTACCACATTTTCATCCGCGGTGACTACGACCTCCACCGCAACCGTGCAATCTTTGGTAACCACAACCTCTAGCACTACCTTGCCATCCTCGGCAACGGCAACATCTGTCAATAATTTGGTCTCTACGACAAAATCCGTTGTCTCTACGACAAAACCCGTTATCTCTACGACAAAACCCGTTGTGTCTTCGGCAACGAAGGTTCCAGTTGTCTCTTCGGCAACAAAGGTCCCCAATGCCGCAACCGTATCGCTCAATGTCACTGCCTCCAACCAGACAGCTGCCGTTGCCACCGTGGCCTCCGACGTATTATCCGCGACACCTAAACCGATGCTGAGGGCGCCGCTGCAGCTGGAGAAGTTCAGGTTCGTGGCCACCGTCCTGCGGTCCAACAACCTGACCTCGCTGGGCCAGCCGCAGATCCTGAAAGAAAGACTGGAGATTGCGGGAAGCGACCCGTTGGACAGTGTCCAGAAGGAAGGCTGCGATTCGCTGACGCTGACGGCAGAGGACATCCAACGGTTGGTGGCCACAACGATACCTCCAGAAGTGCCGGATCAGTCCTCCAAGAGGCCGGAAGATGTCATCATCAAAGACATAAGTGTCACGAAAACTTTCGCAAGCGGCGGCAACGGCACCCAGAATGTTGCCGACAGGCTAAGGCTGAAGAATATCGACTTGGAGCGCATTTCGGCCAATCCAGAATTGCAGGTCATCAAGATCGGAAATCCGGCGGCGATGGACGTTGGAGCGTCGGTGACAAGAAATTGTGTCAATGCTAAGAGCGGGAATGCGGCGGCAGACAAGGATCTTCACCAGGGCAAGAACCTACACAAGGACAATGATCTCCACCACAACAAGAACCTTCACCAGGACAAGGACCTGAACCAGAGTTCCTCTTCGGTAGAGGAAGTGGATTCGGCAGGCAGTAACTCTCCGGAAGTTGTCGTCATCGATGCCACGGAGGACCGCGACAAGCTTAATACGCCGGCCAGTTTCGTGGACCATCACGAGAAATTGCTGGCGCAGCTCAAAGAGTTGACGGTGGTGAGGTTACCGCCGAAAATCCCGGATGAGGGTTGCGCGAGCAGGCCGGAAAACGCCCCCAAAGGCGTTGTCAAGACTTCTGCCAAAAGCCAAGAAGAAGACGAGGACTGGCCCAAGATAGTCGCCTTCACCTCCATCTCCGAAGACGAGTTTCTGTGCGAGCAAGAGCCGGGCAAGGACGATGGCGTACTGGTGCTGGACGGAGTAGTCGAGAACCCGTTGGACGTGAAAACACTCATAACGTAGGACTCCGCTGTTGTAAATAAACCTTGTATATTTAAGAAGCTCGGGAAATGCCACGGTGCAAAATTTCACCCGGAAAAGCTGCCCAACAATTAGCGTAGCTAGCTTGGCAAACAACGCAGAACGAGACGGGTCACGCTCAGTATTTTTTTCTTTTTTGCCCGGCATGGCTCGATTAACTGTAACGTTTTTTTAAGGTCTAAACGTACGTTTTTTTAATAAAACATGTTACGATTTTGCAGTGATCTTCAAGTAACGAAAGCTCTGTCCGTGGTTCATTGAAAGGTTGTTACACAAGCCTGGAAGCAGCGACAAATGCCTCGTAAGATCCGATGCTGCAATTTCTTCCGAGAAAAGTTGCCATTGTGGACAGGTAGTTTCATACACCAAACCCCAGACTTCCCCTTGACCTTGAAAAGCCTTGAATGTAAGGGAAAATCAATTTACTCTGAGTCTGAAGTAAGTTTGGGAAATTCGACAAATTAATATACTCGCGTGCAAAAAAATCGACTCGCCTGCATGAATCGAGTAAAAATGTGTTTTTCTCAGAAACCAAATGTAGGATTTCAAAATTTGAAAAATGTGTTCTGTAGACAATTTATTTCTCTTTATAATTCGCCTAGTGTGAAAAGGATTTCTGCTGAGTTTTTCTGGAGACTAGTGTACAACTTGTGCGGCTACTTCTGGTGTAATGGTCATTTTATCGAGAAACCGTTAATTAACAATATGTTTGCATGGATGTGTGTTCATTAAGCTCTGATAATCAAATTGCATTCAGAAACACTTTTATAGCCACAGGGGTACGAGAATGCATATGTCATAAATAATGCAAATTTTGGTTGCTCTAAGTTCGACATTTTGCGCCTCAAATAAGCATAAGGAATTTTATGCGATTTAGGCGAATTATAAAGAGGAATAAATTGTCTACGAAACACGTTTTTCCCATTTTAAATCCGACATGTGGTTTCTCATAACAAACACGTTTTTCACTCGATCCAAGCGGACGAGTCTATTTTTTTGCACGCGAGTGTAGTTGCCACTGCTGACATCGCTATATCATTACTGACAATAATTGTCAGTGACTCCTACGTACATCACTAAAATATCAGTATAGATAAGAAAATCACTACAAGTACTGTACTGGTACGAGCACACATCAGTACTGGTAGTGGCAATATGTGACATTATATATAGGCGTCGTGTTTAGGTGCTAGATGACGGGAGATTTTGGGTGGACTTCTTCCCATATCATTCTCTAATTGGTCAAACTGTTCTCGTTGATTTCGGGGCGACGTACGTTGGACAAAACAACAAAAAAAAAAAAAATGCGCTCGTTTGTCGTTCCGGGTGACCCCGTTCTCGAAAAACTGATCGAGACGTTGATAAGGCCATAAGGGGGGCAACCCGTTGTTACTTCATCTAACACCCAGCGAGATACGGAAAAGCTTTTCTTTCATTCGGACTTGACGAAAACCACGTTTCTAAATCTTTATACACCATTTCACCGACACAAAAGACGCGATTGTTCTCATTAAAAACCCTTTTTTTCGTATCGGATTAGCAATCACCGATTAGCATACTGTATACAGTAAGTTCAATGACGCTTTTTTTTTCAATCACTGACCACTCGTTGATCGTTGCGTTTCCATCTACATCCCTTTAAGGGAGAGAAGGAGTTAAATTCAGAGTTATTTAAAAACACGCGAATCAATAAAAAATTAACTTACCCGTTATTCAGCGGACCTTACTCGAGTGCATGATTGACAGAAATGTCAGCAATTTATGTTGATAATTATTTTATTCGCGATTTACTTCGTTCCCGATTTCAATTACACTTTCCAGGTGTCGTTCTTTTCTCGTCGTAACCATGGCAACGGCTCGTTCGATTTTGGATCGATCGAAATTCGATTTATTGGTTTCCTGGAGATTGTAATCGAAATCTGAACGAAGTAAATCGCGAATAAAAAACTTATCCGCTAATATAGACAGTATTTCTATCAATCTGATACTAAAGTACGTACTGCTGAATAACTGGTAAGATCATTTTTCATTGTTTCGCGTTTTTTAAAAAACATAGTATAAAGGAAACCTTCTTGCTGTGAGAATCTAACTGTCCTCTGTCTTCACCTTAACTTACAAATTAAAGTACATCATGGTGGCTGGTCACGTGCTCATTGAACTGCACGTGATAGTTAAGGACGCGTCGCCGTGGCAACCGTGGAACGCGTAACCGTAGCAACGAGAAGATGCGTTACCTAGGAAACCGATCGCGTGATTAATTCGAACGCCGCAGCGTTCCATTTTATACTTTATTCGAAAGAAAGATGGCGGCGCCTATGCGGAACGGGCCATTTTCTCCACATTTTTCGTTTTGAAATTTTCAAAATTTTTCCACGAATAAAAACATTAAGTTAATGTTAATACACATGTTTATTGTTAAAGCCCAGTTTTGAATTACTCATTTGTTCATGTTTGTATCACGAGTTTTATTTGCTTCGGATTTTAAGAGGTAGGCAAAACAAACGACTTTACTCTTTTTTCATTGGAAATTGGTATCCAGTTTGAGCGTTTCCTACTTATTAATTATAATTGCTCTGATTTTTTTCTATATTTTCACCAAATATTTCAGAAAAAAATTTAAATTTTCATCGACTAAATAATCAGCATTCTCAAACTTTTGATCACAACCAACGTAATTTAAGAATTCAATTCAATTCAACTTCAAGAACTTCAATTTTACAATGATGGTTTTGGTTGTATCCACCCTATAATGCGGTGGTAATTGCCGATTAAATTGGGTTGATGGATTACACCCCCCCCCCCCCTACCACACGGTATTCAGTTACTGATAG
>JAQGAF010006295.1:0-10430 GCA_034687865.1 Kryphioiulus occultus | reverse complement strand
TAAGACATTGTTGCAGCTGTACAAATGTCTGGACAATTCCATTTTTAGTATGCTCAATTTAAACGTTGTTTCTTTTTTTGAAGGTCCATGAACTTTTGTGCAATTGCATCTTCGTTAAATGGGCAACTCATAAATTCCCCAACCCTCAAATGCAGCTCAGGCCAGTATTTCCATAATAAATTTCACTGACTTTCCCTGACTTTTTAGCAAAAACGCCAATTTTCCCTGACAATTTTTCTCTTCCCTGAAATTCCCTGACTTTCCAAGTGGGTACGAACCCTGTAGAGTAATCTTTGTAGCAATGGTTATTGCGTTCTAATGCACGAGTTCAAATATGTTTACATAATCAGTAGTATACTGTGTGAACTGGCTTTTTAAATTTGCAGTTTAATTTGAAAAGAAATCAAAATGGTTAACAAATCAATGTCTGCAATTTCCAATATCACATGCAGAGCTCACAGCAGAGCTGCATGGCATTCTTTGTGCACTGAGTAAAGATTATGCTTCTGGAAGGTAGTGCAAAACTGTGACATTTTCATTTTATTACTTGCATAAAGCATCGTTTACAAAAAACCACGAACAAAACATCCATGATAGCGGACAAATTATGATATATGCATATCACATTTTTTTCGAAATTTTATAATTTCGTAACGCACCATTGTAGAATATATTCCAAATTGGCTTGATGTACAATGTAAATCCAGGAGAGATTGCTCATTTTCTTAATGACTTATAATTCGCCTACGGCTTTCACTGTATTTCGTCCTTAAATAACTACTGCCAATTTAAAATTGGCTGGCAGAGTGCATTTTCTAAAAGATATATGCCAGTTATGCTTACAACCTTTCTGTATTGATTTCAATGTGATTTTTTGACCCAGCCTGGCACCTGTTGCTTACTGAGTGCAAGCAAAATAGTCACAAGCACCCTCTACAATAGCTTCGTGAAATCAATTGACGGAAATCGTATTGGTCGATGTCTCAGATGAGGTGCTCCATATATATGTAACTATTGATTGGAATTCCAATAGAGGCTTGCAAATGGGAATAGCAAAATTCATTCCATCGAACTCAATTTGAATGAAGGGAATACTAAAATGCCGGTTAGTCAACAGAGTGGCAAAGCAAGCTGACTGCTCGCCTCAAATGTAAACAGACAGGTATCAAATCGCTTTCTAACAATATCAAGTATACATGAACTTGACGTTCCTTTATTGAAATAAACTGTTTGGCATTCCACTCCGATTCGCCGAAATATCGTATATACTGTATTTCAGACAGTTAGGTATAGATACTTTGTCCCTAACATCAAATGATTGATGACTATGGATTTATCTTATTCAAAGTTGCTTAAATGTTATGTTTGCTAGAAAGAGCAAACGAAAACATTTCATCTATAGTGGATATTTGAAGTATCGCATTAACGTTCTACAAATTCACGTTCTTTACATGTCTCATGTTGTGCAGGTGAAATTTACATAGGTGGTGTTTACAATCCAAAAAATAATTAAAACGAAATACAGTTTAGATTTTAAGTAATTAGCGATCAAAACTGCACCATTATTTTTCGGAAACGAGCGCTGTGTAACAGAACCGAAGTCAATGTAACATTTTTTTTTATTTCTAGAACAGAATAAGCTTTCTATCATTTAGGGTCTGTATATAGGCCTATCGGATCTATAGAGCGGCTTCAGTCTCGCTAAAAGATTTATCATGTTTCTCGATAAATCCCTCTTAGAACTGAACTATTAAGGCATCATAAATGTCTTTCGGAAAAAAACTGTAAATTGAAATTTATACGAATAATAAAATTAAAAAATTGGGATAATCCTCATATTTCAGATTGGAGCATCAATCAATCAGCATTGCATCCATTACATTATCAAATGCTAACTTTTGCTGTATGATTTTGATGACAATGACAGTATTATTGGCAGTGTAGGGCCCCCATTTGTTCACACTGGTTCCCCCAGAGATGAAATATTCAACTTCCCTGACTTTCGCAGGTTTTAAAACAAGTTTTCCTGACCACTTGAAATGCAAAAAAAATATGTATAAACCAGGAATGCTGTATTTATTGCTTGTTATATAACAGCAAGAGCAATACAGCAAATAGTTTCAAACAATTTCATGTGAACTGAAGAGAGAATTGAGAACTTATTTAATTGATAAACAGTAAGGTGTATGGGGACGGTTATTTGACATCCTTCAATCTTGGCGATGGAACTGGAAAACGACGTATAAATATTTTTGTTACACTTAGCAATAAAATTGGTGTAATAACAATTGATGACATGTATGCGCATATTTTATAAATTGCGGATATTGACTTTATATTTTGTGTAGATAGTGTTGATTTCTTCATTGTATTTATGTCTAGAAATTTTTTTGAAGTGTTAATATTATTCTGTATGACTATTATCACTTTGTTTACATTTAGTGAATATTGTTACATATTACATGTTCTTTGATGATGTGCAACGCATACAAGTCCACATATGACTTCGTGTTGTGAATCTTAAACTTAATCTTAATAAATTAAGAAGCAGCAAATTTAGATTAATTTTGTTTAATTATTTCTTCCACAATTTTCTTAGTATTAAATTACACATTATTTCTTGTGATTTTTTGGTTTTTGTGTTAACCAATAACTAGATATGTAAAATGCATTATTGGTTTGCTGAATTTCCCTGACTTCTTCAAAGTAAATTAATTTTCGCTTAGTTTTCCAAGCTTTTTCAATTTCCCTGACTTTTCCAGGCTTTTCCAATTCCCCTTACATTTCCAGGCTTTTTCAAATTACCTTAGTACTCCAGCTTTTCCAGGGATGGGGGGAACCCTGCAGTAGTATTGTCCATGGTCAGCAATAGATGGCGCTTTTCGCGCATGATCTCGCGTCACGCGCCCGCCTTCCATGACCGAAATTTGAATCGTGATTCGAAAGACAAATTCTTTTTTCATTGACTTCATTTCAATCATCGATCGTTTCCTGTTGACTGCATTATTCCCGCGTGATTTCTGGAGTGTCTTGTAAGTAATTTGATTAGTTAAGGGTTTTGCCAGGATCGAAGCAGGAATTAATCTCGTTTTCGGCTCATTTCCTAAGAAATTGCGAAAGATCAAAGATGGGCACTAGAACCATAGTAAAAGGGACCGAGCGTCGTAGCGTTCGAATTCCCATGGATTCGGGAACGACAAGATCGACGGAAGACGAGTTTGAAATCCTAAATTATGAAGAAAACGTGAGACAGAGCGTGGTGGAGGAGACCACCACGACGAAGCCAGGGCGCAGCAAAACGTCAGATGGGGCCGACGTAGCCGTGATTTCAATTGGAGCCACCCTGAACGGAGGGCCCTCACACAAGCGGAAAATCACCGAAATATCGATGGCGACGAGAAACAGACGTCCACAATACGTGGACAATGTCAGCGCCAGCATCAACATCAGCAGCGGAATGCCAGCACACCACCATGACTCTTTATGGGATCTTTGGCTGCACTTGCGAGGGGCTATATGGCGCAGCATGCTGTTTTTCAAACTGACGGTTACCAGCCCCAATTTCTGGCTCATCGTTTTCGGCTTGGGCTACGTGTGCATCCTGGCCTTGGTCGTTTATTGCACGATTGTCCACAACTACTACAGCCGCCGCTGATCCACTGCAAAGCCGCAGTCAACCTTCGTGTAAAGCGTGTTAGAAATTGGTCGTTGGAACTTGGACGCTTTCATTTTGTCTCAGGAAATTTAAAAGTACAGTAGGCTCTATCGAGATGTTGAAGAAGACTCGACATATGAATAGCCTAAAATTCGCAGTAAAATATTTTAAAATTAAGCTGAGAATGTTAGGCATGGCAGCCATGGAGCAGTCAGTTTATAGACCGACCACGTTGGCTTCATTTTAGCAATATCAAATTTCGATTGAAATTTTTTTGTAAAATTGACGACTATTGTGCGTTAATTTGCTGAACATGTACAACTGCGGAAGTATTAAAAAGAAAGTAAAGTTAAATCGACAAAGAATGCATTTTTCAGGCTTTCGCGGATGTGCATCAATACTACATATTACATGAACCTTCAGTTTCACCCAACACTGGTAGTATTACATGTACTGAAACGTGTACTGGGGCATACACGGCCAATGTCAACAAAAGCAGTAATATACTAATCGTGCAATGGGTGTAGTAATGATGGAGTGATGTTCCAATCTGATTATGGGCGATTATACGAGTTCTTTGATAATTAAGTTACTGCCAGCAGCGAAGTATTGACAGTAACACTGACTGTGTAGGGTCTGCACAGGGGAAATGCTGAAAGTTTGACGTTGATTATTGGTGATTATCCAAATTTTGAAGGTTGCAAAAAAATGCTTACAGTCTGCATTACTGATTTATTATTATGGACGTGTATATATGGGGGCAGGAAAGTGAAAGCTGCCTTACACAAACTAAAATTCAGATGTGAATCCTGCTACAAATGTGGATGGGCGATATAAATTAAATTAAAATCGTAGCATGATCTAATAATAATTACATACTGACCACATGTACTGAACATACATGTAGGCCTATAATCTGAGAAAGATACAAAATTGGGTCAAAAATCGATCAAAAGTAAAAAATTTAAGTAATGCAAGTCACAAAAGACTATAAAGTTACATGTATTGTGACATGTAACTTATTGTGGCTTACGTTACTTAAAAAACAATGCTTTCGATCGATTTTTTGACCCAATGTAACTACATGTATTGATCATTCAACAATTAATAACACGTACCGGTATTGGTTAGACAATATCGATAGATCGATTTCACTAAACGTTGTGCAGAAGATACGAAAAAAAAAAAGAAAGGCCACTTATTTACATGTCTTTAATCGTTTACTCACAAATTTTGAGGGAATAATGCGGCAAATTATTTGTATCAACTTGCTAATTGTTTAGTTGAATTTGGCGGAAAAAAGTAGATCGATGACGCAATGACTGAGTGGCCACCAGGTGACAGCACCTCTAACAAGCTATGTACGCAGCCCAGCATGTCTCTTAATTTGTAAAGTACTGTACTTCAAGTCCTGCAATTTCTTAAATTAAACTATGTGAAATTCAAACACTGCGAACCATGTGGAAGTGTCACAAATGTGGGAAACCAGTGTATTTTGGTAAGGCAATCATTCAACATCCCAATTACATTCTGTATCCGAAATAATGCAACGAGTTTGACAGTTGGCAGAATTAGTCAAGGGCTGAAGAAAACCAATGCATTTCAACGTAAACAGAGTATAGAAGCGGGTTCATACTAATTATGGTTTGGTTAGACCAAGCAGGGTAAATATACACATGGCGGCACTTCACAGATGGCCTCCCAAAATCCTAAATCCGGCTCAGGACCATCCACTGCGTCATCATCAATAAGCACTGAATATGTTTAACTGCAGCATTTACTAGGTCACAAGACAAGTTTTAGAACTGGCAGTACTTTACCTAATAAAGCCAACTAGCTTTGCTCACCAAGGTTACTTATGTGCATCTGGATTAATTTCATATTATATTTAGGATAATTTAGGATAAATTGAAGCTATGTCTTCTAAGTTTTTCTACCATGAACCACAACCATCAAGTTTCATGCCCTAAAATTTCAATTGCAGCTGAACGCAAGCAATCACTTGGATTCGACTGGCATCCAGAATGCCTTAGATGTGAAGAATGCGGAAAAAGACTTAATCCCGGTCAGCACGCTGAGGTGATGTAGTGAAAATCTGGCTCAAATATTCAGTTTAGTGATATTGAATGTTATATGAATGAATTTTTATCCCACAGCATAAAGGTGTTCCTTATTGCGATATTCCATGTTACAGTGTATTGTTTGGTCCAACTTTATTCGGACATGGTTCTCAGGTTGAAGCTCATAAAAGTTTTGGGAAAATGGAAAAGAAATTGCCACCTGGGGTTGACAGGTAAGGACATGTCTACCTACAAAACCTTTGTGTGTTATTGTGTTTCTTGACGCAAAAATAGTTATGGTATACATGTATATGGAATAAATAAAAATGTGTAAATTGATTAGGTGACATGGACTCGTGTCACTTGACCAACATATCCTCATGCTTTTGTTGATAACTTTCTCATTGCAGAGCAATTCTCGAATCAAAATTAAAGGTTTACAATCAATATTACGAAGGAAATAGTGGGCAGCTGAAGTGGAAAGAGGTAAGTGAATGTCTAGATTATTTCAGTAACTGAATATACATTTTTCTACATACATTTATTTGACCTAATATATCGATTCTAGCGAAATGGAAAGCTGATTTTGGAAGGTGTGCTCCGAATACACTGGGGAGTGAACAATCTTATTCATTTAAAAGAAAATGAAGATCAGCGCCACCACGTACAAGTGCGCAAACGATACAGCTACCGCGATCCTCAATCTCGTCGCCAAAACCAGAACACGGTAAGTGGTTTTGAACTGATTAATTGGATATTTGGCATTTTCCCGAAGCACTAATGTTACTAATGACTAATGTTATTGACATATGCCAGCATGTGATTTTCGCATTACCATTATTTAGTAAACGAGGCTATGAATAATTAAGATTTGCATAAACCAAAATTACATAATCCATAATGCATGAATGTAGCCAGAAGATTGCTACTTATTTACACAAACTCACGGCCTTGTTTCAAGTCTGTAACTACAGTATCATTAAAAATTATTTTCAGAATTCACAAGTAATTGAGACGGGTTTGTGTAGTGACCAACCCTTAAATCACGATCATCAGTTATTAAAAGACAAAGCCGCCGGTGATGACAGTACGACCACACCAACCATTGAATGTTCAACAGTAGATGATAAACAGAATGATTCAGTTGGAGGAGTAATCTCTGATTTTACGCCGAATGAAGTACTGGTAGGAGGAAGTGAATCAAAAATAAATGGCCAGGTTAATGAGGAAGAAGTCTCAAAGGCTCCAAAAATGGAAGTTGATGAATGTGGTAATGCAACCACAGTTGTGGGTGCAAACAGTGAGGTGGAACCAAACGCCAGTGAAATCCATGAACAAAACGATTTAATATGTGCTAGCACAGACGTTTTGAGATACGACACCATAAATGATCCAGGGGATACTAATACAACACGTAAAGAAATCCCAAATGGATTGCAAACTGATAATGAAATTGCTCGAGGTTTGCAACTATCCGATGATGATGACGAAGAAGTGAATCAACCCAAACGTGAAAGAATCAATGTGTCTCGTGTACAAATTCGAAAATTAACATCTAGTCGCTCAAAAACTAAACTTAGACGGCGGTGTTCAATAAATGGGCATTACTATAACCGAGAGGTATGTAGGGCCAATGCAGATACATGTATTTTAAAGTAGGTTAACCAAAGTCTACATTAACGTAAATTTTCCTTCTTAAATAGACAAAGACATTTACACCGCCTTATGGAAGTGCCACTAATGTATGGGTTACAAGCATGGTCAACACCTCTGAAGTCATCAATTTGCTTTTAGATAAATTCTGTGTTGAAAACAGTCCAGAAGATTTTGCTTTGTTCTTTGTAAGAGATAATGGCGGTAAATTAACATCTGTAAATTATTCTCTGTTGGATCGTCTATGTGCAAGCTTTTATTTGAATTAATTGCATTATCTTTGTCATTTAGAGGTACGCAGGATAAAGGAAGAAGAGTATCCTCTGTTGGCAAGGGTCTTGTTAGGTCCACATGAAGAAGTAGTAAAGGTTTTTATTATGGATAAAAAACAAACCGATGAAATTTCAAATGAGGTAAGCAGTAATAATTTAATAATTTCTTCAGTTTTGAATACTTATGTTCAATCTCCAGAACTAAGGTTTTATCTTCAATTTCATTTTTCCCATAGGTTGCACAGTATCTTAACTTTCAAGATCCTGAATTAGTTGCAATTTTACAAAAATTTTATGAAGAAGAAAACAGAGAAGTGAAAAAAATCAAACTGAAGTAAGTTTACACTTATGTTTTGTATTTCAATGTAAAATCCAGTGTAAATATTGTGTTGCGAGACATTTATGATGCAGTATCAAAAACACCTTATTTTCACATTGACTTTGGCAATTTGTGCCAATTGCAACTAGCTTACAAAAAAAATCATTCAAAACACGACATCTTTCGTCGCAATATATCAAAGTTCTTTTCAAATATTGGCAGTCGGCCTATATTTTTACATTTCGCTGTGTTTTTTGCATGATGACCCTAACTTAGCTAGCGAGCTTTAATGCTTAGCCCTTACTAGCCCTAGCGTTCCGTTTAATAATGAATGATGTAAGTTTCACCATAATTTCTACATCAACACATTTTGGTTTAATTTTTCTTAAAGATATGCTGAAATGAGGCGTCGAATAAAGATAAAACTTGCTACCATGGATGCAACATCATAGTCTCAAGAAAAAAGTCAACTGATCATTACCCACGATGTAATTATAAGATTCAACAATTTACAAAATGTGGATTTAAATGGTGGCTAACTAGGCAATATAATGTGGAGCAAACTCAGAGGATCATGAAGCTTAGTTGCCAAGCTCATTCATCAAAATACAGTGTAATGAAACTTTTCACAAATGAAATTCATAAGTTTTAGACTTTTTTTCACACAGATTGTTGGGTTTTTATTGATAACAGTTGTTCAGTATGGTATTTCGTTTAGCGCAAATATCGTTGTCAATTGAAAATAAAACCCAGGTAATCATCGAATGATTGCTACTTTGAATCTCAAGACAGTTTGTGCAAGTGTGCTAACTGTATTTCATTGTTTCGTTTTTGTTATCAGTCAAAATTAGTAGTAAACGTCCTTGCATTTTGCAAAGTAAGTGCCATTCATAAATATTTTTATTAGTTTACTTTAAGAAGTACATGTAATATCAAAGTACTTTACCAAATGGCATAACTTTGATGCCAACTCTAAACTGTAGCATATGCCCACTGACATTTATGGAACCATTTACAGGCTACAGTACTTTAGTCTTTCTTGCATTTGAAATATTTTTGTGATTAAATACTCAGTAATACCAAGGACATTGTAATGTAGGAGAAATATATTTTTTTTATTCATTCGTCAAATCTGTGTTAGTGTCTGGATTTTGCCCTTGCAACAACAGTCAAAATGATTTATGATGTTATTTTCATAGCAGTAGTGGAGTAATTTATCAGATAAATTATGCCCTTTAATTATTCAGAAAACTTTAGTCAGATTTATTTGTAGATGTAGGATATCCAACAAATATCGAAAATCTTTAGACCTTCACAAAGACTCCTGTTATGACAAAGCATACAAATAAAAATTTTCAAAGTAACTTGTGCTTTTCTTTCTCACGCTCAAGAGTAAGCCAATAGCCTATTTATTCTGTACCTTAGCATTCTTAATAATGCACATAAAGCATAAAGTCCCATGGACTTTATCCTAGGCTGAGGCTGAATTCCTAGCACGTATCCATCAGGCAGTTTGAATGTGCTCACAAACAAAATCAGTGTGGCGGATCTGGGTTTAGGGTCAGAACGATCATACAACCTAATAGCTCAAACACTGTGATTGAAACCTATTTTGAACACTTGCAATTTGTTGTAAATTAAAGCCCATAGCGACAAATAAAATGTCATCATTTTTTATTTACCAGACTGCCTAACTCAATATGCTTTGTGAGTGTGAAGACGCATCATATAATTTTTACACAATATGTCTAAAAACGCCCAATAACATCTACCTACAATTACGCTGCATGTACAAGTAGGCTAGATGTATGGTTTCCTCAAACCTGGAATAATATTGTCCTGCTTATATAGGACGACTTCCTAGCCTTTTTCACGGAGATAAAAGATATTTCATACTTATAATACTGTTTACAAATACAACATGAAAGACACTGAAGCATACAGTATATGTTTTTGAGCCAAACACTGAATATCTGCCTAATACTGTGTAAATTTGTTTGAAACCACTATAGCTAAAGTTAGTGTTTTGCTGGAGAACAGTACGTCATTCGTTAGTAAATCCATCATGCAATTTACTAATATCTAAAAGTGTTTACTGGAAAATATGGACTTGAGCTTACCACCAAGTTCATCATGGCTGTTGATCATCCTGGGTGCATGTAGAAGTCTGCACACTGTGGTTCTCTGTACAATCGATCGACACGGTAGAGAAACAGTATGAAAATTGACATAACGCGACTGTGGTTGTAAACTGACTAACGACAAACTTGCAGAATGTGTCCGTTCCGCATCTAATTACATTTTCTATCACGAAAGCATCCATCCACAAATGAAATTTCAGCGGGCTTCCTAAATTCCAGCTGTTGGGATATCACGTGACTTCTGACTACAATGCTACCAGATGCGACCTGGTGTTTATAGCTGACCTAAAATCCGTAAAATCCAGTAGAATGCCCTAATTTAAACCTATT
>JAQGAF010006294.1:0-10432 GCA_034687865.1 Kryphioiulus occultus | reverse complement strand
ATGGAATGATCTTCTAGTGATATTGTAAATTCACTTCAAATTCAATTTAACAATTATGTTGGCTATAAGTCGCTATTGACGTAGGAGAATTCTCCTGATAATGGGTACGACCCCCCAACCACCTGGCATTCATCTGCTGACTGTAGGGTACTGAGTTGAATTGAAAAAAAAAATTAATTTCAATATGTACCGAAATTGAGATGCCTTGTAAAAGCTATATAGTACGAATCAGGTAAAGAGTGCTGAATATCACCGAAAAAACGAGTTGAAATCGCGAGATTCTTTAAAACTGTGTCACGTGACAAAAACGGGCCATGTGAGTCGGAGAAGAAAATCGTGTCGAAAGCGCAAAAAAACACCCTCTCTCCATCTGGCTACATGTAGCAGAAAAAGAATGACATCACAACATCACAGTTGAAAAAAAGTGTCATTTACATGGGGAAAATGAACTTTTACAACAAAAAGTATTCCCATATGATTTTTCTGCCTTATCGTAAATTTAAGACAGTAAAAAAGCCAAAATGTTTATTTAGCACTTTTAAAATGATATATATTATAGAATGTTGAAGAAATTTAGCAGAAATTGGAAATTCTGGCTGAGTTTTACACAATGAATGACGCCCTCGTATTATAAAGGTAATTAACATGTACAAAAATGTATTTATAATGCCTTTCTTTAAGGCATTTTTAAAGCAGCTTCTATAGGTTGAAATGTTTTTGTATTTTTTGGTATCAGAAACGTGTTTTCAATTGGTATCCAATAGGGCCATTTTGCACCCAATATTACCTATCATAGGTTTCAATGGGAAACCTTACCAATGTGTGTTAGAGGTATTCCTAAAATATACTTATAATAAACTTTAATACTGTAAGGTTTCCCTACGAAACCTCTTCTAAGCATTTTTTCACCCAATCATATTAAAATGATATCTGCGGAAAATACATTTTTGATGCAAAAACTACACACAAAAACTTTACACATATAAATGAATTTAAACATACCTTAAACAACTTGGGATATTAATATCAGGATCAAAATAATTGTAACAATTTTAATTGTCACGACGTTTTGCATTAGTTCACCATTTTGACGAATGGCAGCTCATGTGCCAAAGGCGCGTGGTTTAATTTTGCAGCTCGCAGCTGGGTATAGAAAGTTGTGCAAATCCCGCCATTTTTCAACCAATCGACGTCACGATGACGTTTATGCAACTCACAACCTGCAGCATTTGTTTAAAATTGGCGAAAAAGTCACATTTTATGGTTTTGCATTGGTGGGCGTTCCTAGGCTTATTACAACCAACTACATTGTAAAATGCACAGCCAGTGAACGTGGCAACGCTGTCAAAGTCCACAATTTTACGATGCTCTACAACTTTCTAATTGGACGTTTTGTCCTAGCTATCTTCATCGCACAATGTTCCCTGGAATCCTCACATCAACCTCATGTTAACTGTGAAAACATATTTTACAGATTTGAAGATATTCTAGAGGCGCAGCCATATGCCTCACCCTGCGTAGGAAAGCTTCAGCGATGATTTTGGCAGACTTGAGATCAGACCCTTTCCACCAGAAAATTAACTATTTTGGATTTCATCATACAATAAAAATTTATATGTTGGTACGGCTCATACGTTAAGGTGAAGACGGGTAGCCCGGGGCGGGCGACAGTTAGATTCTCACAGCAAGAAATTTTCTTTTTTTTTTGGTTTTTTAAAACACACAAAAGAATGAAAAACTATCTTACCAGTTATTCAGCAGTACGTACTTTAGTATCAGATTGATAGAAATATTGTCTATATTTGCAGATAAGTTTTTTATTCGCGATTTACTTCGTTCAGATTTCAATTGCAATCTCCAGGAAACCAATAAATCGAATTCGATCGAACCAAAATCGAACGAGCCGTTGCCATGGTTACGACGCGAAAAGAACAACACCTGGAAAGTGTAATTCAAATCGGAACGAAGTAAATCGCGAATAAAAAAAATATCAGCATAAATTGCTGATATTTCTGTCAATCATGCACTTAAATAAGGTCTGCTGAATAACTTGTAAGTTCATTTTTTATTGATTTGCGTGTTTTTAAAAAACATGGTATAAAATAAAATGTAACGTGAGGATAACATGACAATAACATAAGGAATGTAACTCTGAATTTAATTCCTTCACTGGCTTAATGGCCATAAGGGGGCAAAAATACATGTAGAATACATTCAAACATGCATTATATTCTATCCGGATCTATTCACTAACTTACAGGCAGCATCAGTGATGCAATGTTGTGGGATTTAAATACTCGTGTACTAAATTAAACCCGAAATATCCACGGTTTGGATGAAGGCCATTTGTGATTGAAATGAAACTTATCTGACTACAAGTACATGTACCAGTATTTGGCAATATCGAATAACTTAAAAGATGCATGCTGTTCTATCTGACAACAAGTACAGTGGACATCGCTTAATGTAATCACATTGGGCCCTGGCTGTTTTGATAACAACACCCGAATGATTCAGATAGCCGAATGACAAAGAAGACGATCGTTATTTAATTTAAACTCTTATTATGTACATATACATCACATAGTTTAAATTTACAGATATTTACAGCCAAAAAAAATCACATGTATATTCGGTTTCTTATAATTTTCGGTATAAGTTCGTTAATGAAATTGTCATATTCATACATGTATTGTATTTGAAAATCAACTGGTTAAGTCTGTCATCTTAGAACTTTTTGTTAGTTTCTCAACTAAGATGCTCGTTTCATATTCGTCAACATCAAAATCATTGTCATCAGTTAGCTTTGTTTGACTCATAGACAGCCTTGCAAGTGTCAGATGTAGCCACTGGAACTGCAATTGGGATATTTTCGACAATGGATGTCAAAAATTTGGAAGAATATTCCTCGAAATTTTCGATATTCATAGCAATTGGGACATCATTTCAGACATTTACTTCCAAAACTTCTCTTTCCTCGTGTTTTACGAATCCCCCATGAGGGAAAATGATAACAATAAGCGAATTGTTGATTACAATAAACGATGATTTTACTGTGTATTTGTATACGAGTGCTCGGGACTAGGCAATTTCGATAACAATACACGAATGATAACATTATCCTCGATCGCATTAAGCGGAGTCCACTGTACCAGTATTTGGCAATATCGAATAACTTAAAAGATGCATTCTGTTCTATCCTGATCTATTCAATAACATACAGTCAGCATTAGTGATGCAATTTTGGTGTGGGTTTATTTACCCATTAAACCCGCAAATGTAAACGGTTTGGATGAAGGCGTTTTGAAATCGAAATGAAGCTAATCTGTTTAATTGCACCAGTATTTGCAAGGATCAAATAATTTCAACGATGCATTCTATTCTAGTCTGACCTAATCATTAACCAACAATCAGCATCAGTTTACATACCCATGTGCTAAATTAGACATGAAATAGGGAATTACCGGAAGAATTTTAAAAGTATTTTCGTACAAATGGAGCGGAAAATTGAAATTTTGGCCAAAAAAAACCTCAATTAACGGATCAATGAGAGAAAAGCTAAAGAAAACAAACGATTACTTCATGCTTTTTTCGTTGTTTTCTGGCACTCTTTCAAGGATCTGGAAATCTTCAAGATGTGTTTGGTGCGTCACGTTTGTCTAATGCCACGCTTCTCAGTTGGTAAATTTACCCAAAATTAGGTAATTTTTTTTATTTTCCTGTGTATTCCAACACATCTGAATACTCATTAAAATGTTTCATAATGTGTAGAATACACTGTAAGTGCTCTGACTACATGTAATCAAACAAGTATTTATGTCATTTAATCAATATACTATATAATGTCTATACGATTGTGTATTAGATTACATCATTTTTGCTGATAATAATGAAAAAGTTTGAAGGAAAAAATTTGGAAGCATTTGTCTAATGAAATTTTATTTGGTTTCCATAGACTGCATATGTATTTATTTGTATTTTCAAGGAAAAATGGCCGTAATGTTGTTATTCACTGCATTTTTCGTAGATTGTTTTTATTTATTTAATTATTTACGTTTTTTGCTGTGAAAAAAACCGGGTCGAAGACCCTGGATTCGAACCCGGGTTTGACCGAGATTTTGGGATTTTGAGAGACTAAATGGGGCGTTAGCAGGATCCATGACGTAATAGAGATATTATTAAGTTTGCAAAATTGCATTTTCAAATATGGAAGACGCCTTATCGATGCCCTTCACAATGCCCCTTACCCATAAGAGAGCTTCTCTGATTTCATATTTAATTTAGCAATACAAAATTGGGATTAACAAAACGGGCTAACAGATGGTGTGGGTTTAGTTATAGTAACAACCGTTGTTTTGTAATAATTGTTTTTGGTCTATTTAAGAAACTGGACATTTCAGGAAGACGAGGGAAATTTCACCACAGTTTTTCTCTTTTTTCGTCGCAATCTTAAAGATTCACTCAAATACGAATGCAATGAGCCAAAAACGGAATAATTTTAGCAACATTTGTTTTTCCACAAAAAGCAAATCTGTTTGGTAAAAAAATGTGCCTATCGTTTTACTATTTTTTCTCCTGATCTTGAAAAGCAACCAAATACGAATACAATTAGTGAAAACAGAGTGAGCTTAGCAGCATTTTTTGTTTTTTCTTAAAAACAAACCCTATTCGTTTGGTTTTTCCAGATTTGGGGGAAATTTGACGCATATTCATTATTTTTTTGTCATAACAGCCTGGTCATTCTTTTTCCTCCTGATCTTGAAAATACACACAAATATGAGTGCAATTAGACAAAACCGAATGATTTTGGTGTCATTTCTGTTTTTTCACAGAAGAAAAAAAGGTGATACCATTTTCAAGAAATGGTGAGAACTTCATCATCGTTTTCATTGTTTTTTCGTCCTGAACTTGAAAATACACGCACATATGCGTGCAATGAGGCAGCAACCGAATGAATCTAACAACATTTATGTTTTCACACAAAAAGCAAGGGACTTTATGTTTTTCAGTCATTGGGACGAAAAGAGAGCAGTGCCCATGCATTTCACGAGTACAGGCCTTGTATAGTGTTGATAGCTTGTTAAAGCCTACAACAAACATTTGACAACCTTGTAAGAGCTTGAATCTACGGTTTTGTGAACAGAATTTTCACGTAACGATCTGATGTCAGTTTATATAAGGTTGTTTCACCATTACAAATTTAACCTACTTCTGTCACCAAGTGACACCATCGTAATCCAATGTCTATTTCGAAGAAACTGCCTAGGGGGATTCGTGCTGTAAAAATGTTGACTTTGCCTTTATATTCACCTCACGGTTACGACATGACTTTTTGTGAATTTGAATTTGGGCTGTCGGTGATGCTCTTGAAAATTCACATCTGCAAAATCTGTTTAGCCGTTTATTTATAGGTGGTTGGCGAACAATTTTTTACGGGCTTTTAACAGGTTAAACATATGGGAATTGGGTGCTTTTAAGCTTTCACTATAAAAAGCAGCCTCCTTCGAATATCTCAACTTTCTCGTGTTTTTTTCCGGAATCTCCTATATTTAGAAATTCAGACGAAGAGGCCCAGAAAACAGAAGAATGGAGGGATGCAAACGAAAATCAGGAACTGAAGGAGAAAATAAGCAGTTTGCAGGTCATCATTGACGAAAATAGCCTGGCAATTGTGTCCCTGTCGGTGCAGGTGAGTGTCTCTGAAGAGTGAAGTGTTAAGAGTTGTTGATGAGTGAAGAGTTACTAGTTTTATAATGTTATGGTTACTGAAATTAATTCATTTTCGAACCCTTTTCTTAAATGAAGAAAAAGGTTCAACATTGGAGAAATTGCTCTATAATGGTACTATTTCAAAACCTTTTTCTTTCCAAATTGTTATCATTTTATATGTAGGACTGACATTTGGTCTTTAAGAATTGCTGCCAATCTATCTTGACTGTTTATCCTCAAAATCCTCAAATTAGTCATCACTTCCATCAATTCCAAACATTTAGCATATTTTGAACACGTATCAAATATTGATGCACTTTAGCTAGCACGTGAAGCTTTCTTAAGGCTAAATACAGAAAGATAATACTTGAGATGGAGTAAATTTCATATGATTTTGCTTAAAAAAGGAATTTTTGTAACGTTTTTCTGTCCTTAACATTTGGTCTTGATTGTTAATCCTCAAAGTCGTCATAACTTCCAAACATTTAGCATATTTTGAACACGTGTCAAATACTGATACACTGTACTGTAGCTAACACGTGAAGTTTTCTTAAGTTTACATACAGAAAAATACTACTTGAAATGGAGAAAATTTCAGATGATTTTGTTTAACCAATGAATTTTTGTAACGTTTTTCTGTCCATAACATTTGGTCTTTAAGAATTGCTGCCAATCTACAAGCCAATCTACTTGTATCTTGATTGGTAATCCTTAAAATCCTCAAAATAGTCATCACTTACATCACTTCCAAACATTTAGCATATTTTGAACACGTGTGAAATACTGATACACTGTAGCTAACACGTGAAGCTTTCTTAAGTTTAAACACAGAAAGATACTTTTTGAGGCGGAGTAAATTCCAGATGATTTTGTTTAACCAATGAATTTTTGTGACGTTTTTCTGTCTAGTTGAATTTATTTTACAAGCACTTTCAATGTACTGATCGTTGTGAGGCTAATGCTAATGGGAAATTACTTGCTTGATGTAGGTGTATATTTACCTACTTTAACACAAGTTGATGACATTTCCTGTGCGAAAAATATTTTTTAAACTGTTAGATTTTGAAGTATCTTACCCAGGTTATTACTTTATAAGTAACTTGTCGTTCGACATTTTAATATTAGGACAACGGGGGTTTCTTATTGACACATGACATTGTTCCTTACGTGTCCTGGAATGTTTTGTTAAAAATTAATTCGTATGAAAAAGTTGTTTAAAAGGGCTTATCTATATGATTCTCACATTGTTTCTCTTTGAAAGATTAACGTTTATACAGCATTACAGAAAAAGAACACAGTTTATTTACATTGCCCTGGCACTACCATCAGTTCACGATGAGTTTCCTAGAATGCTGTTGATGGCGACACCCAATTTTCTTATTTTTAGTTAGCCGAGGTGCGAGACGAATGCCAAGTCGAACACCAGAAACTGCTGGAGACCCAAAAAGATTTAATTTCGATAAAAGAGGAGAATGCCAAGTATTTGGAAGAACTGCAGAAGAGTAAAGGTGAAGTTTTTATCAGCTGTTTTGAGGAATAGTTAAATTTCAATTAGCTCTTGGTGTTTTCTGGTCAAATAAAATGCATATAGTTTGTTGGGTTTTCAATTTTTTCGTATGAAGAGGTATACAGAAATGGCCACTTTCATAAGCATCTCTTAAAATCTCTTTAAACTTGTTGTCTAAGTTTTAGAGATAGCAACTACTGTACATGTACTGTGTATAATAATTGGCGCATAATAATTTGCGTAGAAATAACTGCACAAACCGAGTTGGCGAAATCTTCTGCCGATACCAAAATCGAGCAGTTGAATGAAGAGATCGAAAACCTGAAGGAAAAAGTACAAAATCTTGAAAAGCACATCGAAGGCATTGTTGCCGAAAAGAAGACGTTGGTGGAAGAGAAGGAGAAAGAACTGGAAGAATTGAAAAAGGTGTTTAATTTTTTTTTAAATTACCTTGCGATTTTTAACTTTTTCTTCTAGTCATTAATTTTTTGTTGTGAATTTCTCCTCCAATTTGGTGTTTTTTTGTAGCTTTTCGAAGACTCCCTGGCAGCCAAAAAAGAGATGAAGGAAAAATTCGACAAAGAGTTTGAATTCCTGAGGAATTGCAATATGGAGAGGGAGCAGCAGATGATGGAAGACTACGAATGGAAGCTTAGAGAAATCTGCAAAGATTGTAAACAAAAGACTGATCAATATAAAGTAAGTGAGGCTATGACTAGAGTGCATGTAGTTTGTGTATTTCTAAACATTGCATTTTTTAAGAATTTTTAAGTTTTGAAAGTAAATTTTGCAATTATGACACTATTGTTCCCGTAGAACCTGAGAATCATTGGGAAAATGGGAAAGTCAGGGGAATTTTGAAAAATTTTCAACAAGTCAGGGGGTTTCCTAACTTTTAATTAGAATTTTATTCAAGAAAGTATTTCGTATATCGATTAAAGTGCATACCTTGACTTTTAGTTGATGTCGTAATTTGCGCAACGCAGGGTGCCCACTTTCTGGAAAGTAAGGGAAAAGCAGAGAATGGCAGGGAAATTGAGATAGCTTGCTTCAGCCATTTGATTAGTTATATTTTAGAAAAATTCTGGATAAAATCCATTATTTTTCTCATTTGTTTTATACAAACATCATGTGAAATATCAGTTAAATGACTGAAAGATTGTCAGGGAATGTCAGGGAAATCAACTTGAGAATCTACGCTGTATACATGTATATGAACATATAGTTGGCTTCATTTCGACAGTGTCTAAATTTGCCAAATTAAAATAAATCTCATCGTTGAATTAAATCTACTTTAATGTTTTGTTAAATTCCATTGTTCTACAAATTAAATGCATATATCATCCTAATTAATCTATGGCCATGTTGATTAAAAACATTATTTGTATTTGAGAGCAGTTTTTATATATTGGTCATGGGGAACCCTATAAGGGAAAAATCAAAAATTTGACCTGGAAAACCTGGGACAGTCAGGGGATTTTCTGTTACGAAACTGTTACATAACATTAAATATTCATGGCAAATTTCATCAATTATAATGTTAGTTTATTGGCACTTCCCACATGAAAATGAAATGCATTTTGAAATGCATTTCAAATTGGGAAATGTATTGCAAATGTATTTTGCGACAAGACATTCACAGCAAATACATTTCTAAATGTATTGTTGAATTTAAAATGCATTTTACATTGCATTACGAAATACATTGAACACTGCATTATACGTAATTGCATCTTGTAATTTGTGATGTTCCCAATTTAGTAGGATGTATATTGTAATTTATATAGGTAGAAAGAAATGATAACCAAACACTTGATTTGTGTAAGATTAAGAAGTTAATTTGCGCTGCTACTGATATCTTTAATTTCGAAATTAAGAGGGTTTTTGATATGAAAATTAGAAATTGTGATAATGTTGAGGGTTAATATCATCAATACTATACAATTGTCAGTACAGTACATTCTTCAATGCATTAAGCAATGCATTACCATATGCATTGGAAAAATTCTTTCTGAAATTCGCCTGTAGTGTATTTTAAAATGCATTCAAAAATGCATTTCACAAATCACTAAAGACATCATGAAATGCATTTTGCAATACATTTGAAATGTATTATGAAATGCATTACAATATAAATTGTTAACTACTCAGGAAATATATTTTGCTATGCATTTTGCAATATATTAATGCCTCAATCTACGCGTATTTTCAAATACATTTCAAAATGCATTGCATATTATGTATTTCGAAATGAATTTCTTTAGGATACGCTGTTGGATTCAAATCATTCTTTTGGTGGCTACGTGTTTAGATACTGTTTTGGATAGACTCGGGATAAGCACTGGGACATCTTGATTCTTACACTGACTGACCCTGCACAGGCCGAAGTTGACCCATGCATCCCAGCATCCCATTCGCGTTCATTCCCCTGACGTCACCTTATCCAAAATGGCTTCCATACACACTTCACTTTCTCCTTTTTTCATCGCCTCAAAATGTAGGTTAACTTTTCCTTCGACCGAGGAGCTTGCCTGCCTGAATATGGGTTTCCATTTATTGATCTTGTCTGGCTCACTGCGTGGGTGTCTGTCTGTTTGTCTGGCCAATGCGCCAACCCATGCTCCAAGATGGCCGCCCCGGGGGCTTAGGGGTCGAAGGTCGCCAGAGCCAACTCAGACCCGTTTCGGTCAATGTTTGACATCAAACTGGGACACCTGTATGGTCACTCCATAGTCGAACCTCGTACATGTAATGCCAGCAATAATATTAGTTTTGCGTCGTTTGGTTTCGTTTTTTAAAACCTTTCTATTAACTTTGTGCGTTTCAACTCTGTAGTGGACCTTTATGAAGTCATTTAAACTCACTCTTTGCCGTCCTAACTTGCTGTATGTTGGTACACATCTTAATTTCGCGGTGCATTTGGTTGTATTGAAGGATTATGGATGGATGTCACTCCCTTCACAGGTTAATTGGCAATCGTAAATGTACAAAAAATACATTTGGGGACCTTACACAGTTAGTAATACTGTCAGTCACTTTAGAATCAGTAGAAATGACAGTATGAGTCAATATTTTCGCGACCCTACATGGTCAGTATTTTACTGTCAGTAAAAAGCTCAGTATGATCGTCGATCTTCGCCTTTCATCGAAATGAAAGGCAAAAACCTATTTAGAGACTTACGAGGCTTATTTAGCGATAATTTCAATACTCGCTCG
>JAQGAF010006293.1:0-10434 GCA_034687865.1 Kryphioiulus occultus | reverse complement strand
TTAAAAAACGTAGTATAAAATAAAAAGTAGCATGAGGATAACATGACGATAACATGAGGAATTTAACTCCTTCACCGACTTAATTATCGCGTTTTTCCTCGGTATGAGGGCATCTCAGCGCCAGGTGATCAGAAGATGGTTTTCGCCCCCAGAGAGAACGAACAATTTTCGGCATGCATTTGATACACGTACACGTAAGTCGGGTGTCGAGTACTCACCCGCGACCAGCGCTCGGTCCATGGGGCTCAAACGAGATTGGGGTCCGGCTCGGGGATCCGGCTGGGTTTGTCGGGGCTCGACGCTTTTCTCGTCGAAGATTCGGAGGGTGCGAGGATTGACGTCAACGTTTCGCCTCTGCTCGTCCTGGACATCCCTTTGCGGGCGAGGACATAACGCGGTGCACTCGGGCCAACAAAGCCGAGAGATATCCACAGGCAGGGATCGAGGAAGAACACGCGCATTCGGCACCGACAAACCGCTTAATATCCCAGGGCCGCGACCGACGCACTACGACTGGCGAGTGGCGACGAAAACTAGTTTGTCGCTTAAACGCCTTTTCGACGAAAATCCAAATCGCGTTAATTCGAGAAATAAAAGAAAAAAGAACAAGATAGCCGACGCAGAGACAAAAGTTTTCTGCCTGCCAACGGATTCGTCGCGCGGTCCAAGCTGCGGGAAACCTCGACGAGGGGGTCGGAGGTCACGGAGGATGCGCGACGAGGCCGACGAATGGGATGCTGACGAGGGAAGGATGAGGATGGCGAAGAACGAAGATGCAACCGTCGCACCTCTCGTGCTACACTGGCCGAAATTGCGCCACCTGGAACCGGAGAGGAGAACCACGGCACGAATTGAGATTGAGGGGGTTTCGAAACCGTTTTAGGGGGAATCTGGACGGCATATGTCACTCGTTAGTTCCAGGGTGTTGGTTTACCCCTGGGTATTTCTACCGAATTTCCAAAAAAAAATGTTATCTTAATTTGCGAAAACTAACGAGTTGCCGGAGTTGGTCAACTGTTCACATATTGTGAGCTTGACCAGTGACCACTCCTCGTGATGTTTTCGAAACGGTGATGCAACCAACATTGCCACTTGTTAACCCCCGGATTTTTTATCTGCGGCGTTTCTCCCTAACAATGTTTCAATGACGGAAATACGTCCGGTGAGTTGACTGTCTTCCTAATTATGTCGACCTTCCCAAGGCAAATGGCGTCGGTCGCAAGAGTGATAGAGATGGAGATAGAAAAGGAATCGCCAACCAAATATCGGGAGGGACGAGGGTGGAAATGTGCGTGATAAAAAACTGCATGCCGTTTTATCCCTGAAACAATGTGTCGAGGATTTTGAAAATGTACGTGTGCTCACACTTTCGAAAACACCAGTTGATAAAACACGATGAGCTACACACTGTGTGAGCTATAAAAACTTCAAATGTCGCGCAATTAGAATATACATGTAAGATGCGAGGGAAATAAACAATAAAAAACACGTCTCGATCTGCAACTTTGATAAAGACTATTAGTCACTTTCTTGATATGGTCAAGGCATTCGACCCAGCCCTTCAACAATCACGTTTGCAGCTGTGATTTTAACAACTTTGAGAGTTGAACGTGTTTGCTACACAGCCTTCGGCCCATCTGGTTGGGCATCGCTAAATTGTGCTGGACATGTATTTGAAAATGTCGAAAATTCAATTTAAACTAATCTTCGTTTCGTGAATCACCTACAATAATTACCTGATAATGATCGTGCAGGGTTCCCGCTGACCTGGAAACCTGGAATTGTCAGGAAAGTTGGAACAACCTGGAAAAGTCAGGGAAATTTGCATAAGCTATAAGGCCAGCCTTAAATTGCCATAATCTCAAATGATGTATTGGATTTGTTCATGATGCTGCTTATTGTGCTCAATAGAAGGAGTTTTTAGTCACAGTTAGATGAAAAAACGAATTCAATATTGAACACCTTCCTCAACTCAATTTAAAAGAAATGATGATAGATAGACGTAGGCTTATGTGCTACAGAATTTCAAGTTCAAGGATTTCTTACACTCTAATCGCTCGCAAGACCTATACCTTATTGAAATTCGAGAAAGCATATTGGACGTTTTCAAAGACGCCATCTGCTCCGTACATTATTTTCTTACTTACATTTTTGTTATAAGCGTCTGGGAATTATTCATCATATCCAAAGGAAAAACTGGCCATGCTGCTCTGGCAGACGACTGGAAATTTAGATCTCTCTCTTTCTCGTATAATAATAGCCCGGGTCTACGATTGCGATTTGTGAGTGAGAGAGACCTGTTTTTTTTTGGTAAACATTTTTTTCTTCCTATTTTACCATCTGTTGGCAACCACAGAGCCATCATTCAATCATATTTATTCGCCGCAAAATGAAACCGCGGAATGCAATTAAAGGGAAAAAAATTCGGGATAACATCCAACTTCAAACTACAAAACACAATTTATTGCAGACAGCCTCCCCATTATCGAGAGGTTTTCATGCAAAGATGCTAATCATGTCCCATATAAAGCTTGTATTTCGTGCATTTTGTTGTTGGGAAAATTGATCTCACGTTGGCGCCACAGTCGACATTTGCACACTTTTAGAATGGGTTTATGAACGCATTTTTCCACCCACGATTTCATTACGAATGCAATTATAATTAAACTGTTAGGTTTTAATGTGCCGTAATTTATGTAAATTATGCAATATATTATAAAAAAAATTGCGAGATTCCATTTCACATACTTCGGTATGGTCCCCTGCTGCAGCATAGAAACTTTCAGAAAGTGGACTTCTCCTAACTGCTCGTGGGCTAGCAATGAGTGCATAGGAGTTAGGGACAGCTATATCAAAAAGTCATACATTTTGCCTAATATTTTATCTAATTCTATGGACAAACGGCTGTATTGTGCCTTCTCTAAATGTGCACACGATATTTATATTTCAAGAATTAAACCTGTCTCAGCTGGAAGAATTTAACCTTTTTATTTTTTGATGTAACCTACCCTAGCCAAAACTAACCTAACAATGCAATTCTGATTTAGCTGCCCATAACAGCCAGGCAATCACTGTCCGCCTACGTGCTGTTAGGACAAGCCCACTTTCCGATGCAGGTGCAGGTACTATAGGCCTACTGACGTACACTCGATTCCACTAGTATAAAAATGCTCTTTTGTTTCTATTGTTTGGAAGTAATGCCTGCTCCAAAAGTTGCCCCTAACAGCCAGGCAATCACTGCTAGCCTACGAGCTGTTAAGTGAAGTTCACTTTCGCCTTTTGTCTATTCTGGTGCAGGTACTGTACCGAAGTACAACCGAACCCAGTAATATAAAAATTCTTTATTGTTTCTATTGTTATTTTCGGTTGCCTGCATGGTCTCGTTTACGGGGCTGCTACCATATTAAGAAACTTTGAAACTCATAAAACCTGTTCAAAAGAGATGGCCACAAAACTTTACCTCGGTATGCTCATCATTAGAAACTCAATTTCGTAAAATTTGTGCACGTACCGGTACAAAAAAGCTTCACGAACAATGAAATTCAAAAAATTGTAACATAAAAATGTCCGTTTTTATTTTTGTATTAGAAATATATAATCATGCTTCTTCTTTTTCAAGTATTGAGTCTAGACTTAGCAAAAGGTGCTATATCGCATCTGAGAAAAAAACGAGAGGATGTATCCTTTGGAATGTGCATACAGTACGTGAACGTGAAAGAAAGACGAGAATACGAATGATTAAATTTGGCAAGAATGCAGCCATTCGTTGGCGATGTGAATGTTTTTGGACATTTCAGTTAGGAAGGCATGCTTTATTGCTCTTCTGACTTTCATTATCATGCGCAAAATTCCATCGAAATGATAGGCAAAATCGTCGACGAAACAAGTCGTTTTTATGAGGTTTTTTCTTGTTTTGTTTTGGATCTTCAGATATCACCCAAAGAACCTCTGAAATTGTATATCCTTGGAAACAAACGAAGAATGTAATAAGAATAATAAATGCGTCGACGGAATTTCTCGTATCACGTTTTTTTGAAGGCTCATGCTGGGCAACTCCAGCAGCGAAACGTAATGAAACGCCCCAGGTTTTAAGGAGTCTTTTCTGTTCTTAAAAGGTTCCTGGCTGCACATACAGTAGGCCCAGGAGTCCTTTTTAATTTTTAACTCAGGTCTTTGTGCGTTTTCTCTCAAAAGCCATCCATTTGATCGACAAATCCCATCGTGCAGTCGTCGATGACGAATTTGCATATCGACACAATGTTAAGTGCAGTTATTGCGTCAATCTCTCCCACTAAACGCCTATAGCTCGACGATGGAGAAAAAATGCACTCGCGTTCCTAATTCACTAATTGCTGCTTTTGAAACGAGGCAAAAAATACAATCTCTCGATTTAATTGCGCTTCGATGCACTCAGGAGAGGCGATAATTTTGCGTTTTAAAGTGGCTGACATATTTTAACGAATGGCATATTACTTTATTGAGTGGAAAAAATTGCTCTTCGGATTCTGACATAATGACACGAGAACTTTCACTGTTTATCTTAGGGACTGTTTGTTCGCTGCGACCACTGGTTGCTATAAACGAACGTGCAACAACACACAACTCGAAAATTGTGAATTTCCAGTTCCCCACATTTAGTACGTATCAGATTAAGAGTGCTAAATTGCACTTTGGACGTTAATGAACCTGATTATTTGTTTCATATAGGAATGTACGTACTAATACACCTACGTGTGCTGTTATGATAGCACGTGCCTAAATTGGAATTCTGGCACCTTCAATTTTGAATTTTGCGCCTAAATTTGTGTAGACGTTTCATTTTCTAGGTACAAGTCTTTTAAATAATGGTGAATTTATAACTTAAGAAAGTTATTAGTTACACTTAATAAGGCTTTCCTTCATAACATAAAGAATCCTAGCCAATTTGTAGAGGTGCTATATTCTTATGCAGCAATAGACAAGTAGTGAATCGGCTCTAGAGCCTAGAGGACAGAGTGAAATTTCCCATTAGGGCGAATTTCATAAATTGACAATAAATTGTTTGAAAAACGTGACAGATACAATTTAAACTTTTCGTTTTTTCAACTACCAATAAGACAAACCTGCTAAGGGTTCTTACTTGAGAAGCGACTGTAAATTTACGATTGTTGTGCATTTTACGCCATCTTAAAAAACAAAACAATAGTTTTTGCAATATGGAACGTCTTGTATGGAAACTCATACTCTGTGGATGCTAGTTCGCCACTTCCTTGCGCATCGACACGTGACTCTGTTCAGCGAATCAACGCCCTTCAAATGAGCGGCAAATTCAAACTCCAAATTTTTTAGAGTGAATTTATGGATTGATAGTGTTCTATTACAAAACGATTTACAAACTTGCTTCTCATGTAAACTGTCAATGTTTGTTGTGTAACTTTTGAGATACATGTACATGTGTGATTTATATATTTCAACGCTAATATTAATTCGCTACAACTAATATCGTAGTTGCGAAATGCACCAACCTGCATACAAAGTATTTTCCGTTGCCAACAGTACATCAAATTCACGTCTCTATTTTAATTATGAACATGATGCAAACGAAGGTTATTTGAATAACGAACGATGTGTAGTCAATCATTTTCATAAATAATAAGTAATACACTGTAAAGGCTATCAAGAGGTGTTTAGTGACTCGAAATTTATAAGGCAACTGCCTGATTTTGCGGTCGATTTTTATGCGGAAACAAGCTGTCAGTCACATTAACGTTTAGACACGGGCGTATTTATCTTCCTCAATTTTAAGTTATACGAATATCAACACGTCAGAATTGAATTTGTTTTGAGTCACGATCTTAACGATTCCAGACTTACACAGTATATATTTGGCGAGTTGCTTATTTGGTATGCATACGGCAGTTGAGCACCCTGTCGCCCCTAATATTATAATATCTCAATTTAATTAATCTTCTGTTTACAAGTCACGATTTTTCTTCGTGTAACCTTCAGTTTACCGAAGTTGATATCATGTGGGCATAACGCGTAGACGTTTCATGGGGCCAATTGACCGGTTTGCGAAATATAAATCAAACGACTACGATTCCGGATCACATTTCAAATGGTGCTTTATAGCCTAGGCTGGAAGTGAAAAGTACTGAATTTTCACGAAGAGCACGGACTGTAATACAATTGCACTTGAACTTTATACTGACAATCTTGAATGTCAAAATTGGAGAACAAGAAACTGGCATCCATTAAGGGTGCCAGCTCTTCTCTAGCGAAAACAGTTGAAAGTAAAGATTTGATAAAAATCGCGTGTATCTGTAAGGGTTCTTTTGTTGTAAAAGCTGGAATTACATGTGTCCATTTGTTCGGTAGTGTCGCTGCATCGTTGAATGATGCCCATTATTTCCATGCAGTTCCATTTCTCACGCACACTGACGATTGCCTGTATGCAATTTTTTACCCGATGCATGACATATAAACGTACCATATTCTCATTAATTAAATTTAAAATAGATAAAATTTAAATGTGTGGTCGATAGAGTAATTGATGTAACGAATGTGCATTTAATTGACATTGACCAAACAATTTCCCTGTCAAACAATCAAACAGAGAGACAGTCTTCAAAAGAAAGTTTTCGAACAAAAATACAAACATTGATTATTGTGCTTTCACACTTCACTAGGGACTAATGAGATCTCATTATATATAGTGTAATTAAGAAACGATCGATGGGCAACTTGATGCCATATATATGGAATGTCCCTATACAGTAGGTTTTTTTCCCAACATCTTTATTCACCACAATGGAATTGAAGCCAAAAACGAACGCCTCACTAATGGAGATGCGAAATGGACGACAACTAAATAGCTAATTAATGGTACGCTCATAAAGCGCGCATCAATGGGACTGTAATCAGCTGCGGAGCGATAAATCTCAATTAAGCCTAATGCCGCCATGACGGTGTCGGTAAATTAGAGCTGGAAAAAATAATAATGGGAATTAAATTAATGCTTTTAAATTAGAACGCCAACATTTGGGTTTTACTGGTTGCGCTTAATTGATTCAAAGGGATATTGGGCAAATAAAAAGTGTACTTTGATGTGAGATAATTCTTGAGCTCGCTTCTTAATGACGGGTAGTCAACCTAGAAAAAAATAAACGAGAATTATGTCCATCTGTGAGTGAGGATTTCGTGTTCCAGCACCATGCACTATAGTGTCGAATGTGTCGCCCATAAATCGAAGAACCTTATATTTTCTGACATCAACTTACGCAAAATTTTCGAAGTTTTATGCAAAGTGCTGCTGTAATTAAATGAAAAAATATATACAGTAACTATACTGTACCTTGAGACTAATAGGCCGACGCATTGGCGAAAGTTCTTCCACACTTTCTGGAGTACCTGCGTGTCAACTCGAAGAATTGTTTTATTATGCAACAAACATTAATTCGACGCTTTCTGAAAATGTCCTATACTGACCGTGCCTGTTGAGAGCACTGCGTCCATCATATCCCCTCGTAGCGGTTACGTTTGATGGTGATTGGTAATTGGTAGTCTGCATCAAGTTCAGCATATACGAGGATGAGTTTCTGGTGAGAATTATCGATTTTCATTTAAAAATTATCAGAGTTCAGGGGCCCAGCTGCTGCAACTGGCCTTAAACTGACCAATAAACTTATTCGCAATCAGCTATTGAGTTTTGTTCTCAACACAGTCAGTATGTGGCGCTAAACGTAAATCACGAAACATTTTACTCCGAATATTTTTATGTTCACGTTTGATACGCTTAAAGAAATCGGTACAACAGTTCGGATATCGCAGGATATCTACCGGTCATGGGCGTCATGGAAGCAATGGACGTTATAGAAAGGTCATGACATGAAATTAAATTCACGGAAATCTTGGAAAAGTCATGAAATTTACATTAGTGTTATGGAAGTTTTTCCTTTGATTGATTCACAAAATAAAAATGAATTTTTCATCATTTGTCAAGTTGTCATCGCTAGAGTAAAGCATGTCTGTGAGAAATCACTGTTTACTGATGACATAACTAGAACGGTCCCGTATTCTAATAGGCACTGAAAATTTGTTTGGAGTCATGAAAAAGTCGTTGAAAAGTCATGAAATTTGCAACATAAAATCCAGTAGACAACCTGTAAGAGATAGGCACCAGGATGTGCTTATTATTTTAAATTTATACTACATGTATGTGTCAGTTTCTCCACCCACGCATCGTGCAACAAGCCTTCGTTGCTTATAAATGTGCTCATTATTTTCTCACTAGGCTCACCTAGAAGAAGACGGTGTTTGGTTCTGCCCTGCATTGGGGGTGGTGCTGGTAGCGTGCCTGTAAAAACAACGAACTCTTTTATAATTATGCATTGAAATTGGAGGCGAGTAATCTGTGCGTTTTCTGTTCTTTCTCTTGCCTCCCCTGTTAATTAACGACCTTTTATTTGAAACGGATGAGCAGAAGGCTGGAGATTGAGATAACATTCTGAGCGCTTGACTCTCTTGACTGCGCTTGCTGAACATGGATCCAGAAATATTCCCTGTGGAGTTTTCGAGATTTTGAGTTCATTGGAGCGAGCAACGCATGCTAATTTCACCTAAACAAACAATGGATGTCGTTGCATCGACCCCTACCTGCGAGGAGCCCCGCTCTCTGAGGAGTATGAATATTCAAGCGTTTCGATGTCATTGGGGTCATAGTGACGGATGATCTCTGCTGCTGGCCGCCAGGGATTACCTCACCCCTGGTAGGGGTGTGCACCAGAGTGCTCTCGTTGCTGGAGCAGGTGGACATGGAGGAACATGTGGAACTCCGAACCGATGGAGGGCAAACTAAGTTGCAGCTCCCTTGCCCTGGAACCCCTCGAAATGGGCTGCTGTTCAGAGTCTCTCGCAGATGAGTGTTTTCTTGCTTCAAAATTTCATTTTCGCTGAAAGAGAAATATGCTTAGCAAAATGGAGAATGAATTTATATACTGATTTTATTTTAAGATATTAAAGGATGGAGGACCAAGGAATGTGAAGACAGGATTTATTTCGCAAAAGTTTATGGTCGACTGGTCGTCCATACATGAAAATATCGATTTTGAGACTCGTCTGCATATCGTCGCCAAATACTTGTTTGCTTTTTCTCATTTTTATCATTTATTTTTGAATCAACCGCAAATCAGCTCTAACCAATTCAAAATAAGAAATAAGCTAGCTACTTTCTTTACTCCTCTTGAAGAAAATATTTCTTTATGGTAGGCAGTATATAATTTAACTTTTATTTAACTTTTTATGGACTTTTGTGTACTCACTTTTGCAAGTCTCCAATTTTTTTCAAAGCACTCTGAAGTTTGTCATTTAAACTGCAAATCTAGGAAAAATTATTTTGGTATTTGAGCTACATAAATTGAACTTGGATATTATTTCGTTGTATACTAACTCTGCCTTGAAACCCTGCTATTAGTTTCTTCCCGTGTCCTTTTTGGAATTCCAGTATCTGGCAAAATGGTAATGGTAAGAGAAATTGAGTTAAAGTTATTAATATACCGGGTACATGTACTGTATATCTGAATTTATGATCTAGTCTTGCTATCGCGGTAGCAGATGGCGCCACCATACAGCGCCATTCATTCATCTTCAACTTTAGTCATACAGTAACTACAGTACTTCATGCAAAATGAATACGGCTGCCAAAAACATCTACTTACTTTAGTAAACTCCTTAAAATATTTTTGCAGCATTTCATATGGTTCTGTGAAATAGATTGCAACTTCTGGCTTCAGCTAGAATAAGTTATGAAATATTCCCATATTAAACCATGATATTATGCCCAGATGCATAGTTATGAAAACTAATTTACCGGTGGAGATAGAGCCAAAACCATGCATATTTGGCCGCAGACTTTACATGGTTCTCTGTCTAAATTTGAAATTTATTATGGAATTAGTAATGAAGTTAAGTTTCTGAATGTTTATGTTCAGATATTTTTATAGCTCATCACAAACCCGAATCACTTGTATGCTATACTAACAAACGTACCTTTGCCAACACAATCTTCACAGAATAAATGGCCACAATTTGTCAAACAAAATTTCTTGTTTTCTGCAGGTTGCCTGTTGCAGCAATTACAGTGAACCCATTCCATTATTTTCATTTACAACCATTTGATGGAATCAGCAGATGTGAAACTCGAAGGAAAATAAATAGGTTGGTTGCAGGAGACAAAATGCATCACGTCTTCATACTTGAGGTACATGTATTAGATTTATATTTTCCTCTAACTCACAGTTGTAAATGTAAAAGCTCCGAACAATAACCTTTTTCCAAGTGCTTTTTGAATTCACCGATGGAAGCCCGCCATTTTTTTTCTCGTAAAAATCGAATGCCAAATCATGGAACGCTAGAGGGCACCACTTTATGCGCCCACTCTTTAGCGCCTTAGCAGAC
>JAQGAF010006292.1:0-10435 GCA_034687865.1 Kryphioiulus occultus | reverse complement strand
AGGAGTTTTGTACACTTTGTCTTTGACATACCCCCACAAAGTGTCCAGGGGTGTTATGTCAGGTATGGATTAACTCAGCGCACCACCACAATGGACCTAGGTTATGAAAGATGCTCTGGACGTAACATTCCATGACTTTGGATTGGCAGAAGTGGCCCAATGATCTGGCCCCCTCTGTCCACTTGCATTACATCCTTGGACTCTTTATGAGTGGGGGCATCCATGAATGGTATCCATAATTTAATGACCAGAATAAGTAATGCCATTGACCCGGTTGACGGTAAATGCTGTCTATTTCACTGGAGAGGGTTGAAATTCCAATTAAATGGCGTACCTGCCACCAGAGGCGCAGAAAACTTTATGAGTTGGTGTTTCATATGAACCAAAGAATGTTCCTGTATTTCAATTATAATTCCTGTTATGAATTTTTAAAGTCGTAAACAACCTTTATAAACACCCTGTACTTTTAGTCCACGTTTACAAGATATAAAGCGTATTTGTGCGCACATGGACCTGGGCTGGAAAATAAGCACTTAAATGGGTCTCTGTAACGGTCGATACTGTGGAAATTGTAAATACTGTATTTATTATATGTATATGTAAATACTATATTATTGACTTCGTATTTGCTTTTTATATAAGTGCAAACAGGTTATCTAGTTGTAATTTAGAAAATAATAAACTTTTGCCTTGGTTTTCATGCTTTATAAGTGTTATTTTGCAAGAAAAAACGTTAGTTATGTAATTTCTAAAAAAAAACCAGGAGAAAGCTTAATGTTATTGTGCATTTCTACATGTGTATTTGTGCGCACATTGACCTGGGCTGGAATGTAAGCACTTAAATGGGTGTATCTTAACGGTCGACACTGCGGAAATTGTAAATCCTGTATTTATTATACTGTATGCATATGTAAATAAGCTTACTATATTATTGACTTCGTATTTGTTTTTTTTCCATAGGTGCAAACAGGTTATACAATTGTAAATTAGAAAATAATAAACTTTCGCCTTGGTTTTCATACTTTATAACTGCTATTTTGCAAGAAAAAAACGTTAGTTATGTAATTTTTAAAAAATAGGAGAAAGCTTAATATTACAAATAAACACAACCTTTTTTTGGAAATACTATGTAATTGTGCTTTATATGTAAATACGAGCGTATCTAGCCTAAACTAATTTAACAAGCTAATGTATGATTTAGCTGCTCCTTACCGCCAGGCAATCACTGCCAGCCTAAGAACCTATAGGAGAAGCCTAATCTCCGATATTCCTTTCAAGAGCAATTGGGACCTTCTACATGTATGTATTTTCCCCATACTAATTATTTGTGAACTGTGAATTGTTTGTGCTGTGTTTTAGGAACGTACTTAACAACGTACATGTATTTAACGTATTTAACAATTTTAATAATTATGATTCCACCGAGGCGACGCGTCGGTATCCTATGGATTTTACTTTCACTATTTCTCGTATGATTCAAATTTAAAAAATGCTGGTTGCCATGCAACCTGGTTTTATCAACAGATTAGCACCAAATTGAATCAAGCTGTTCTGTTAATACCTCGCTATTTCGACATGGAGGAATCAACGTTTCGAGAAGCTCTTGTCAAATTAGTCTTAAATATATACGATTAAATATGTCACTCATTTTTGGATTCATGGTAAACTAATTAGAAAATCCGTATATACTTTTTTACATTGTGAGACGCTTAATGACAAGACAGAAAAAAACGCATTTCACAAGATGCATAAGCTACTAGTATATTTACTCTTGGCGTGTTACATAGTTTACGACATGACCACAAATTTAACGTGACGAGAGTGTATCTGAACGCGTACGAAGCTGTCTATCCAGAAGACAATGAAACCCATGTCAAAAGGATAGGGAGAATCCAAAGTTATTGCTCATCGAAACATACGGCGCTGCCATTCTGATTGGTTTTAACATCACGAGACTTATCACGAGTGTGTGTATTGCCATGTATGGACTAATTGTGATGAGGTTTTCCTAGTAAACATGTGCAAGAAAATAAATGAAACCCAAATGCAGATTAAAAATTCAAGAACTGAATGCTTAAGTCGTGTAAAATTATCTATAGAAAGCTTGCATAGAGAGCATGCAAGTTTTGCTAGGACTATCCAAATTGCAGAATGCTTTGGCATCTGCCAGGTCTTTACCCTTACTTGTAAAATTTTCGTCATCACTATGAACGCCGTTCGTTTCTTGAGACTTGCAGCTGAAATCAACGAAATGGTAAGTTAAAAAACTTTTAATAATATTGAATGATAGTTCGGTATATTCCCTGCTCCTAATGTTCACCTAATATTTACATGTATGTCAACTCCAATTGCCTAATTTACCAGAATGATAACTGCCCTTGCTTTCGAAATCCATCCCTTTTTAGTTTTTATATTCTCTTGTGAAATGTGCTTTTTATGTCCTTGTAATTTTGTGCTTTTAATGTTTTTGAAAACTTTGAGTTGGCCGCCCCTATCCGCCTGGCAATCTCCGCCAGCCTACGAGCTGTGCTGAGAAGTCCACTTTCTTATTGTCTATGCTTGAGTAGGCGCTACATTGCATATTCCATACAGGACATAAGCTTATTTGATGTGCCCTGTTGGGTGCACTACTTCTCTGCCGTTTTTGGAAGAGTTACATAAACTATTACATGAATTCGTATCTAACGATACACGTAACATACGATGATTTCAATTATCGTCATTGGTTCGGATAGGGTTAAATAGTAAATAAATGTTTTTGAAGACTGCAAATGCGCTATTCTCCAAGTGTTATAGGAACTGCAATTGAATTGAAATTAATATTGTCTATTTACATTCTGCCTGATACTCATTACAACACATGAACAGGAGCTTTACAGGCATTGTAGAACTGGCATCTAATTTCTCAACCTACCCGTATGGCAACCAGGTATGTAAATTTATATTATTAACTCATAACTGTTAAGTGTGAAATTATTCACGTAGTTGAAGTTTAAATTGGCTATTATTTCCATTTGCCTTTGCCAATTCTCATATTATTTATTCCAAACTCTTAGCTGTGCTAGTATGATGAATATTGAAAGAACCAAAGCGCCCATGGGGAATCAAGTTTAGTATTAAGTTTCAGTTTATCAAATGGTCAAACGTAAATTATCTTGTCAAATGAAGCTGAAAAGCATCTGAAATGATGATTTGTGGGATATTGTTCCTAGACGAAGAAATATAACATTTTGTAACGAAGAAGGTGAAGTTACGTAGAATATAAAGAAAAAATTACCATAATTTAAAAGTTATAACTTAAAAATGAATTAATTTTGTAACATTTCATGATAATCCTATAGATGATGGATTCATTGCATTTACATGCTCTTAATACCTACTTTAATCCTGTTGGCATCAGCGTATTGGGATTCTTTTTTATTGAAAAATTGTGGATCATAAATGTATGCTATACAAGTACATGTATATGAACTAATCATACATCCGCATAGTTTGTGTGCTATAATTAATTTTCATCCTTTGTTTAACTTTCAGCTTGCGGATCAATGCGTGTCTTATGCCCTTACAGTTTATGCCTTGCCTACTTGATTTTATTAATTGCATTAATTGTAAGCATACATACTTTACATTTTTACACAATGTTTATTTAATATCCGAAGTTTACACAATGTTACGGGTAAATGTTTACTGTATTTACCGAGTCAATGGCTGGTATTCCCTTTTCTCTTGTGTAATGTTCCCTGGAATTTACTCTCCTATTTAGTTACTATCACGTAAAACTTTTCATGGAATTCTATGGATTATGCTGTTTGCATATACTATTAATTGTCGACACTGACGTATTTCAGTTCTCTATTGCAGGTAAAAACGCTAATCACCATAAAACTCCAATTTTTATTATCGATTATGTTCTCGGAAATTTAGCAGAATGTCTACAACACACTTACATGTATTTATTGCTAGAGCCAATTACTGAAACAGAAGCTTTCCATTATTTGATACACCGACTCAAGTTGATAATGCTTTTTGTACGTAATATTACCTGTTCGCTGAAATGTACGCAATTATTTCGGCAGCTGTTTGGTTTGGAATTACATAGATTATGATAATTCTACCTATTATTATTAACAGTTTCAAATTCAGTTTCTCAGTTTCAAACAAGGGTTTCAAAATGCTAGTCTTAGGTTTCATGGTACTCGACTGAGAACTTTTCAAACTGTTTCAGAAAAGATCGTGAGCATTTTTAAGATCAATGAGACCGCAGGATTTGTAAAAGCATAAGCAAAATATGGCATGTGCTTTTGTTTGTTAGCCCATATAGTTAATATCTGTGTCAGTGTTTTCAACACAAGTAGAATGCACATTTTCGCAAAACAATACAGTGTACATGTACCGGTACATGTACAAAACAATTATAAAAGGCTGACAATCCTGCATAGCAGTGCTGTTCAGGGTGGCAAAGAAAATACAAGTCTGGAAACTTAGAACTTTTTAGGAATTTTTTTTGGAGTAAAATTAAGGACTATTTTAGGACATTTGGAGAAAAATTAAAGATGATTATTTTAGGATTTTTTCCCACGGCAAAATATTTAGAATGCAGTATTTCAATCTTTATTCATCTTTATGTTATAACACAAAATTAAAGGAAAAAAAAGTGGTGTCAAACTGCACCTGACCCAAGCTAATGACTGTCAACCTTTAACTTAGTACAGATGGTCTGCCAACACACTGCACAAGGTGATTTAGGACTTTATTTTTTGGTACTGTTTCCGAACTTTTTATTTTTTGGTACTGTTTCAGGACTTTTAGGACTAATTTGCCACCCTGAATATTTGTAAGGTTTGCCCCACCTCAATTTCACTTACAATCCAAATGTGAAAGATGTGGCCACCTTATGGATCATGACTCATCTGCCTCGTGCAGTGAGCAGAACTGAGTAATTGTCAGAACTGTTCATTTTCTGATAAAAAAGGACGAAATGAATTTACCTTTCCTTCGACATCACTCGACCGCAGGTAATTTCCTGTCCGGGAGGGCAAAATACAGCTTTTCCCAGAAAAGTCTGTCTCCCCATTCCAAGTACGTGTTGGTCTTCAAGTACAGTTTCATTTCCGGGTCCAGGTCAGGGGGCAGCTTGCCCATGACGATAACGATGAGTCTGTTGCACCGGTCAGCCAGCGTTTTCAGATGAGCAGATTTGAACTCAAAACGACACCACTCACTGCGCACAAAGTTCTCCGAAAGCAGTACTATGGTCCTCCGGCTTTTCTCCACAGCCTCCAAAATACTTTCTGTGATAACTGCCCCGACCAGGAAGTCCCTCTGGTGGATGCAGAGCCTGTATGGCCTTTCGATTTTCTCCAGGCCTGGAACAAGTTCGTTGGCCAAGAACTCCTCGTCCAGGGCACTGTGTGCAACGAAGGCATCGTAGAATTTGTCCCCATCCAAGTCTTCATTGTTTTTGTAAAACAGCCGAACTTTGTAGTTGGAGTAGATGAGCACTTGCATTTCTCGGCGATACATGAAGACCAAGACGTTCATCAGTGCCACGAGCACCAGCGATGCCAAAACGCTGGTCCAGATGACCACATTGGCCACGAAGATCTCGTCCTTGAGCACGTAGCACTGGGAAGAGTTGAAGGAAATCAGTGGACTGTTCTGCACCGTGCCATTGTCCGCAGTACAGAAGAGTTGGGTGACATCTTCCACGACGGTTGAGTAGTTCTGCAACCAGTTTCGGAACTGCTCCACGTAGTGGCAGTCGCAGCTCCAGGGGTTGTCCCGAAGGCTCAGTCTTGCCAAAGACGTTGGGGCTTCGTAGTTCCAAATTGAAAAGTTACTCAAATTGTTGTCGTGTAGCTGGATGAGCTTGATGGCCTGCAGAGGCTGGAAGACGTTGGCGGTGAGATGCATCAGGCGGTTGTGGGCCAAGTACAGCTCGGCAAGCTCCAAGAGGTTATCAAAGGCGCCATCAGGCAGGCTCTTCAAGAGGTTTGTCTCCAAGTTGAGAACCCGCAGGTGGGGCACATTCCTGAAGGCCCCACTTTCGATGCTGCTTACGCGGTTGTCGTTGATGTTCAATGCCACGGCCTCCGAATATGAACGCAGCATCTTGGCTGTGATGACCTTCAAGGAGTTGTTGGTCAGGTGCAGCTCCAGAGGCAGGTGGGTGGTCAGCGACGGAAAATCGACAAACCCGGCAGCGCTGCAGTTGATGAACTGGAATTGGAAGTCGCTGGAAAGGTAGCACAGACACCGCTCTGGGCATGGGAAGTTGCAGATGTTGCTGTAGAGGCTATTGAGGTTGCATTCGCAGAAGTCGTTGGTTTGTGTCGCCATGCAGGAGAATTTGTGTTGGCTGTCAGAGGACATCTGCTTGTTGTCGGGGCCCTGCTGCCACGAAGGGCACGTTCCAGAATCTGGCAGGTTCAGCTTGGGTCCATGCCGTCGCACATTGTCTTCGTACTTCACCAGAAAGCTTATTTCGCAGCTGCAGTTCATGGGATTTCCCCCCAGGTCCACGTCCGGAAGTGTCTCACTGGCAGCCAGATAAAAAATCAAAGGGCAGATGCTTTGAATTTCGTTGCTGGCCAAGGACAGCATCTTCAGATTCTCCAGGGCGAAACACGTGCTGTTGTTGGCCACTTCCAAGTTGCCCAGCTCGAAGAATTGCAGTTTGTTGTTGGACAGAAGCAAGTATTCGAGGCTGGACGGCAAGTGGACATCCGACAAGTCGGTCAGCAGGTTGTCTGCCAAGTTCAGGCTGGTTAAGGACATGTTCCTTAGCCTCTGTTTCAGCGGACTCCGCAGCGTGGTAATGTGGTTGTCGCTGAGGTCGACTTCAACGACCTCTTGGGGAATATCGTCCATCCACAGTTCCTCGATCTCGTTTCGGGCCAATAGCAGCCGCTCTATTCTGGCATTGGCAAAGGCTCCTCTGACAGAACGAATTAAGTTGGAGTTCAAATTGAACACAGTCAGGTTAAGGCTGCACTCGAAGGTCCCTTCGGCAATGTGTTCCAAGGAGACAATTTCCATGAGCAGCTCTTCCAATTGACTCATGTCACAAATGATCCTACCGTCTTCAGGGGTTATGGTCTTGATCTTATTCTGGCTGAGCACGAGCTTCTTCAGGCTCTTCACCAGCGACAGATCTGGCACCGAAGAAATATTATTGCCAGTGACATCCAAACTTGCCAACTTTTCATTGGCAGCGAAGTGAGCTCCAGAAAGTTTGCCAATTTTATTGTGTCCTAGGGTCAAGACTGTGAGGTTGGCCAGAGGCACGAAGAAGGAGCTCGAAATACGCGAAATATTGTTACTGTCGAGTGCGAGGGTGGCGAGGTTGTGCAGTTGACCAAACGGATTGTCCAGACTGACGAGACGGTTGCCCTCCAGGTAAAGTTCTGTTAGTGACCACATTCCATCGATGCTGTTGCTCTTGATGGCCTCGATGGCGTTGGATGACAAACGCAGCACTTTCAGGTTCGACAGCAGTTTCAGTTCAGCAAAAACGGATTCCTGGAGCCGGTTGTAGGATAAGTCCAACATGATCAATCCCTGGAGTGACTGGAATACTCCATGGGGTAGAGCCTTCATGCGGTTTTCGCTCAACCTCAATTTCAGCAGGTTGTCCAGCTTTGTGAATGCGAGTTCATCGACCGATTCGATGATATTCTTGGACACATCCAGTTCCTCCAAGTTGGGAAAGCCGCAGAAGGAACCGGAAACGAGGATCTTCAAGCCGTTGTCGACGAGCTGCAGCTTATTCAGCTTTGGGTTGCAGGCATTGGGGGAGCACTGCTGGCTGAAGCCGAAGTTCGCCGAGCTCTCGATTTCATTTCCGAGAATCTCCAGGTTGGTGACGTTTTTCATTCTGCAGAAATAGCGACTTGGAATGGTCGCTAACTTGTTCCTCTTCAACACCACGTCGGTGGTCTCGCCTCGCAAGACAGCGTATTGTCCAGTCAGGCCAATCAAGTTCTTGCTAGTCCTTCCTGGAACACGCAACAAATAGAAGGGATGGTACGTAGCATTGCAGCTGCCCTTGTACGGATAGTCGTAGAATGGTTCAAGGCTGAAGATGGCGCTCTCTATCGAATGCAGGTAATCTCCAATCTGGGGACTTTTTTTGCAGACATAGAAGAGGTCGTCGTAAAACATCTCGACGACATAGGCGGAATCTGCACCTTGCCCTTTTGGGGGATTGGCTAGTGCTGAACGATAGCCAAAACCACTGGAAAATGGAAGCATCAACTGTGGATGGCAGATCTGGGGCATGCAGCACAGAAGCAACACAACAACAACCCTCATGGTAACTGGTACCTGAATGGCTCATTCACCAAGAGTCGGAGGAATCGATGCTCTGAAATTAATAAATGTGTAAGGAATGTCAGTAACTGAAACTTCCAAGCTGGTCTGGTGCACTGCTAAATGAAAACATGTCATGTTTTTGTGGACCAAGCAAATAAACAGCGGTTTTACAGCCTGAATTTTTGCGACAGAAATTGTACAGATAAACTTTATCGCAATCGAATTCAAATGGAACCCATCATAAATGGAAAAGGCTGTTGGTCGTACACAAACCGTATGGAAAATTGCGAAAAATGACGAAAATGTCGAAGGAGCTTAATTGCTCATGCAGGATTTTTTAAAGTAATAAAGATTCAAAGAAAATAAATTTTCGAATAATACTAAATACTGAGAATTAACGTTGTAAACGAGCGTAAATAAGAAAACCAAAGAATTTCTGGAATTCTTTATATGCACTTACATGTACAACGTGTTCCAGTACATGTATATTGCAATGTTACACAACTTATTTGAAAATGAGAAGAAAACACGTTATTTACCATCTTGTACTATTGATGGCCCACGGAATCGAGTGGACGTTATATAACAAGTTGTTCAACATGTAACTATACATAAACGCGCCGTTTGGGTTTTTTATTTACGCAATGGCAATTCTCAGATGTTAGTATTTTTGAGTTGTCATCGAATTACCACTGCCGGAACTTCCTGTTCACGATAGGGTTTTTATTTACACGAATAGCCAGAGTTTGCTAAAAAGTAGGTAACTGCACTTATTCAAGATTAAGCCAAAGTTATGAACCCTAAAACTGTAAAAAGATATCCAAAAAGAATTCTGAACGTTCGAGATAATTAACTTTTAAATCACTATGAAATGAATTCGCATTCAATTTTTTTCATTTCTAGCAGTTCAAACATGGTACGGTGACAACATACAGCAGGCAAAGTTTTTGTTTTTTATACTGCAGGCTTTCGAGGTCACTGTTTGCCACACAGCACACTCTATCAAAAAATGTGTCGGTCCTTATCGCTTTCAATTCAAAGGAAATTGAAACATTTGTTTCCTCGAAAATTATCTTATCGCTATTATACATGAATTTGTCACGGTACCATAATTTAGGTAAATGAAATGGCATAGAGAGTGAATACTCACAGGGTCGTGTTATAATCGTTATGGAGGCCACCATCCATGCTCGTTTCCAACACAATTTTTAGATGAAAGTTCTTTCAACCTCCTTGATTTATGAGTTCGGTGCACCACGCAACACAACGGGAAATTTCTCAGCATATTTCGCCGAAAGCTTCTCCAGTAAATTCGATTGAGGAATACCCAGTGTGGAGGCATTTCAACACGTGACCAGTTGAAGCAGGATGGTGTTTTCAAGGTCAAAAGAAAGACGTATCACTATGGATTTCAAAACTTCGAGAGACCTACATGTATGTATTATCATGAGCACAACTGTTGCATAGTGGAAATTTTTAACATAAAAAACAGTTTCGCAATACCTGACTGGGTGATTTTAAAAGGTTACCAAGATGTTGAGGATTTCATCAATATGTGACGCTAGATGGCGCCTCGCATTAAGGTTGTGATACGGTAACAACACTGAGTCCAATAAATTACGGGAATATGAAACTAACTCATGCAGGTGTATACAGGTTACTAAAAATAACACCAACTACATTAGAACACTGCCAAAACCATGAAACATTTTATTTTTCCAAAGAAACTGTATACAGTAGTAGACAATGGATAATAGTAAATTTTCGCAACATATTACATGGTCATCAAGCAAATGGCTTACTGTAGGTAAAACGATAACCAATAAAGTTGCAGTGAGTCATAAGTTTAAATTGACCTCTGTCAAATTATTCCTGTTTTCTCATCGTGCAAGTGCATTTTTTTTCAAATAATAGCGATACAAGAATACAATAAACATATCTGCAGTAGTGCTGCATATGTTCTGCCAAATAAGACAAATTCATGTGTGTAAATAATCGGTATACAGGTATAGTTCTTGCTCCAAACATGATCATTACATGTACACTTCGGGCCACCTGCATGTATTGACCAAAGCTTTGTTTTTTACATCAACCAATTGTCCGATTTGAATTCGGGAAAGTG
>JAQGAF010006291.1:0-10435 GCA_034687865.1 Kryphioiulus occultus | reverse complement strand
ATCCTGGGCCTTTTGTTTTACCATGAGCAATTTTTCCTCAACAGTTTTATCCATAGCCTTTTCCTGTCTGGCCTTCTACATATTTGGCTTGCAGAGCACATAGCTGTCATCATAACTGGGGTAACTTCAACTTTTGAAACATCATTTCCATTCTTTGACATCCACACAAATCAACCTTTGTGAAATAAGGCTCTTCTCTACTGAAAAACCATGTTCAACACCAGCTTGTCCAGCAAAAAGGATTAAAGACATTTTTATAATTCCCACCATCTTCACACTGAATATCAGTATTTAGGACTTTTAAGACTTTTTATTTTTTTTATGACTTTTAGGACTTGTTTGCCACCCTGCCACCAGTAGTACACGTACGCCAAATGGGGACCATAAACGGCTAGTAATACTGTCAGTCACTTTAGAATCATTAGAAATGACAGTATGCGTCAATATTAGCGCGACTATACATGATCATCATTTTACTGTCAGTAAAAAGCTCAGTATCATCGCGGACTTCGTTGAGTGAGGTCCTGAACTTCCTGAAGTACCACATAACAGTGGAAACAGCAGAAAATGTATTTTCATACGAATTTCTTTGACGAGATCCAACGTATGTGGCACGTCCGTTTTCCTTGGCTGCTGGCGCAATACTGACCGATATACTTGCATCAATACATCAATATTGCCTTACACGATCAGTAATACTGTCCGTATTTGTCGAAACTGACAGAAATAATGCCCGTGTAGGGTCCCAAATGACACGGTCAGTATTTCTGTCCGTATTTATTGAAACACAGTATTACAAGCAGAGTTGGGTCCCTTAGGAGTGTGTATGTGAAAATGACGACGAATAGTGAAGTGACAACGGATCTGAAAATGCATTTGTGATGCCATACAGCACAGTGCACACGTGTAAAACTATTTGTCACAAGCTGTCAAACACAACTGCGTGCGTGGGGCCGCCCAATGACGTCTGGTGGTGCGCAACTCGTGGCGCTGATATGCGTCATCAGCAGTCGATCACGGGTCACGTAAAACCGCCAGTGACAGGCTGTTCGAACGAGCGCCGTTGAACACATGGTCAATTTCGAGTCAATTTCACGGTTTCACCTCACCATAGCGTGAGCTGACATTCCCTTTACCATGATTTTTACCTTTTCGCATTCAAAGAAAAAAATTAAAAAAACACCCCTGCTTCGTACCTGGACGAGGTTACACTGTTCATCCAGATGGGGGGAAACGCCAACTAAAGCATACGGTGATGATGGCAACTGGGAACAGGCACAAAGTTGCGTTGGGGTTTGACGAACTTACCTGTCAAGTAGCTGTACAGGCTCTGCAAATGGGCCCTGTCTTTGTAGTAGCTTCGCGTCAGGGAGCTCCACACAGCGTCTGACACTCGTTTCACGAGTTCCCTGGTGGCGTAGCCGGTGCTCTTCAGCTGGCTGAGGTCCACAGCCCCCTTGATCTGTGCCTGGAATTTCTGGTACAAAGCCTCGACCGTGTGCAGGTGCAGGACGGGGAAAGTGTCCGAATTGTTCGTTGGCTGCGTCGCCACAGAGTGCGCTGGTCGAGCGTTGCAGGTGAGCGAGTTCTCGATGGCCCCGATGACAATGGACAGCAGCGAGAGGTTGGGTTCGGCGTGCTTTTCCAGCTGCGCCTTGAAGAGCTGCAGCACGGATGGAATGTTGCGAAGGGGGAAGATTTTCTTGTCTCTGTCACGAAACAACGCCATGATCAGCAGCGGTTGGCGGCCATGCAATTGCGAGCGTCGACATCACCGGGGACAGGGGGCGCTCTCGTCGCCGTAAACCTGCGACGCAATTCACTCCAGGGCGCGGAAATAGCGCTGCAGCTTCAGCCGGATGCGGTTTTCCTGCGGGATTCCGCCGTCCTGCGAAACGCGACTCGAGAATTCCATCGTAGGGACGAAATGACGCGGAAATGCTGGCGGATTGCGCCACAATGACAGCGTTACGTCACGGCTGGCCGTGCTGCCGATTGCCTGACACGCGATTTCCCTACTGGCTTTGGGAACGACAATTTGAACAATACTGATCGAGTATTGGGCGCAGTACTGATGGACTGATGGTCTCTGTTCTCATTACTTCGGCTTTACGATTTTTTAGCCGACACTACACGATCAGTGCTACTGTCATTATTTAAAGACTGACAGTAAGTTATCCGAAAATTCGGATAATCGTCAGTAATGAGACTAGAACATCAATCCATCAGTAATGTTTGTATCTGTTGAAACTGGAAGAATTACTTGCCGTATAGGGACTCCTTTACGATAACTTACCGTCAGTATCGGTAATGACAGTAAAACTGACCGTGTAGGGTCATCCGGACAGTTTAACTTGCTTTATTTTCGGCATACTGTACATGTACATGAAGGTGTATGTTTCGGTAACTTTCGGCGAGATTATGGCGCGGAAAATTAAATGCGGATGTAAAACCGCGGTATTTCCAGCGTCGCTAATTAATTACGAAAAATTTAAATTTTTAGCATTTGGTTCGAAGCATTCGCACGTGAAGTTAGTTTTCGGCGGAGGAGGGGAGATTAACGGTAGCTGTAGAGCGGTCACACTGGTCGCCTTTCAAAATGTGGATCAAGAATCTTTTGAGCAGATGTTATTAATGGATGTCACAACCAAATTGCACTACATTTCAGACATCACGTGTACATGTATTCGGTTATTTGTCGTGTCGTAAAAGTACATTGCAACGAAATAAGCAAGCCCAAGAAACCTGTGGTGATATGGAGATTTCGATTTAAGATCGATATAAATCCGTTTGTAATCGATTTAATAGAAAACAAATCGATTTTAGGCTCATTCGATTCTCAGGTGAGAGCAAGGGGGCGTTCAAAAATTACATCATCACAAAATCGCGATTGGTGACGACCTAATCATTACTGGAAAAAATTTGGAACAGTAAAATTTGAGCAAAACGCTGGATTTCATTCACATTAAAGCACAATTAAAAGTACAAAGATGCTGCAGGTGCATGCGATTTTTTTCTTCTGCATACCTGGATGACAAGCAATGGTTTATAATCCAGATTTTTCAAAAATAAAATTATGACTAAGTGCAGCTTGAGGACGACCTTTGAGAATAGGGATGGAACCGGGATTGGATGATGGGTTATCCATTTTGTTGCCTGTGATAGGCTCGCACGTATTATCCAGGTCGAAATCCCCGACGTGAAGGAAACCGTAGCAATGCCCCGACAATCAGCATCTGCATCGAGATAATGGATTGCAAACACAATTTTTTTTAAAAATATTCTTTATTTTACAGAGCTCGGAGTACAAGTGAGGAGCGTAGTTGCAAAAGCTGGCATGTTAAAAAAGAATAGTTGGGTTAAGATCGCTAATAACTTGTAAACTAAACTTTATTTTAGTTTAAATTCTTTTGTGCCTGAAACCCACACTTGTGTAGATAACGACAAGTCAGATATAAGTACGGTTCACGTTATTAAAAAAAATGTATTCTCTCATGTTGCGCACACAAAAGAATTAAACCAAAATAGTTTAGTTTTTAAGTTATATTCGATCTTAACCCATCCATTCCTTTTCACATACCAGCTTTTGCAACTTCCCTCCTCAAGTACAAAACATGGAATGAAGCAATGCCAGCTGCCGTCAGCTTAGTTTTTAAATACTTGCTCGTCAGTTTTCATTTCTTTGGCCATTGAATCAAAATAGATCGTTTCCTATTTACAGTATCACAGAAAATATAAAGAGAACTTTGATACCTGAAATAACTCAGCAATCGTTCATAGGAAGTCGAAAATGACACGTTTCATTTGGTTGTAGATCCTTGTCACATTTCCTTTTTGAAGAATAAAACAAAGAATTAAGAAAAAAAATGATAAACACTAGAAGTTCAAAGGATTGTCTGATGATGTCTAAATATGCAACAGTGTACATATTTTGCTTTGGAGGTATGGTGAAACTTCGATCATCAGCCAGTGGCCACTGGTGTAGCAGATATTCCAATATATGGATAACGGTAACCATTCATACAATGTCATGTACGTACAAAAAATACCTGAATTTATATTTTAAAAATCTGCCAGTTTCTGGAATTTGGAGAATTGTAGTAACTGCTTTCTATGACCCCCTGTCATACAATGACAGAATACAATGTCATACGAGAAAATACCGCTTCCCTTTCAAAAAAAGTTTTCAGTGAATCTAAATTTCTTGACATGTAAGACGACATGCCGGTTAATCGAAGTTTCACTGTAATTCTTAAAAGCATTTACTACCAGTACCTCTTAAAAGAAAACCACAGCTGAAATACGTTGTCGTGGAACTGACATAGAAAACCTTGTTCGTAAGATTGCTCCCACTCACGATTCACAATTTTGAAAGAGATATCCTGCAAGCAAACAGTTTATCACATTTAGAAGGCAACTTGGGAAGCTGGCATGTAAGAAGTATAATAGCTTACGTCATAGGGAGAGCCTGCACTGAAACATATAATGGCATAGTCCTCGTTGTCACGGCATGGCTTCTGAAATTCACATTAAATAATACTGTACTAGGCAAAGTTCAGTTTTGCAAAATTGAAGCCTTAATACATACCACTGTATATTTGGGGGTTTCTTTTTTATTAATTAAGTCTGGATAAAATATCTGAAAACAATTTGGCAATGTTAATAAATTACAATTATAAAATAAAAGTGTCACAAAAGCTACCATATTCTTACGTTGAATTTGAAGCCCAAAACAATTTGTCGTGGTGGATTTTTCATGTCACAATGGGTTTGATTATACATGCATGTATAGCATTCAAGACCCTAAACATGAAGAATAAAAAAATCAGTTTCGTTATAATAAATTTAACTGGATACGGGAGTAGGGTGAATTCAACTTACTATGTGAGCGTAACAGACACTTTGTGGTTTTCGCGGTCTACATTTATACCACCTATCTGTTCGTTGCATCAAGGACGGGTCTGCATTGCAAATGGCTTCATCACCGGTCATTCCATTCCTTTCCTCACTTTCAACAGCATTCCCCTCCATGTTCAATGCAGCCTTATGAGAAGACAGAGACTTTATTACACGGCCAACAATAGATCAAAGCTTAAAATATATCAATTGATGAAGGCTGGTTTTATTTTAAGTTTAAAACAAAATTCTCACCTGCTGTCTAACAAATTCCAGGCACCTGTTGTTTTCGCAGAGATTAATAGGTAGGGTTTCTGGCTCAAATTTCTCATGTTTTACCAGATGGGAAGAGTAGACATCAACATCGCACTCTTCTGTGCTCTTATCACAGAGATCTTTGGTCAATATGGTCTGTTCAACGCAATGTTGTAGTGCGGGAGCATTGTCAGCACTGTCAGCAATATCAGCAATTGGAACTGGTTTGCTTTCAGCCCTTTGCTAAAATGTATTAATGCATATTGAACACACTTAAAATGTAAACTATCAATACAAATGCACCCAATGGATGGTGTCAGATTACCTCTAGCTGAGCTAGCATTTGATATAGCCTTTCATTGTGTCGAATCATTATCCTAAGTCGTGCCCTATTCGCCTTGCCGTTGTATGGCAACGATTCTTGGATCAAAGATAGAAAACATCAAAAAGTTTCATTGCCATGTGTTTCATCTATTGACTTCCTTGAACAAGCAACTTACAGCTTTCGGCAACTGATATTCACATTATAAACGTCAATTCCTCACCTCTGTTTCCAGCCTCCTCCCTTCTCAATTTGTACAATTCTTCCTTCACGATTATTGTAATGTCACCCCAAAAATCGAGATTTTCGCGCTTTTCTAATGCCAAGTGCACTTTAATATCTTTAAGAAGATCCTCCATATCACCGATTGCAAGGTCATTTAGATACATCAGGGGTTCATTGCTTTTTATGACAACATCTCCATCATCAGCATTTAAGTATTTTCCCAGACGATCAATGGGCTTGGCTAAAATAATCACAATAATGAGTATCTCTGAATTTTTAGGTATTAAAAACTACCACCTTACCTTTTTCATCTAGAGTACCCATAACTGCAAGTAACGATGCCTGCTGCCGAGGGTAAATGTACAGCTGGCGATGGAAAGTGAAGTGTTGTCTATGTTCAACAAAAATCATAATCAGGCTACTAATAAGAGCAATAATTATTTCATTCATTGTCAATATTGGTATGTATAATTACTTTTTCCACTCTCTGAACCGGACAGGCTTCTGTCGCTCTCCTTCTAGACGACACTTTTTTACCTGTTGCTGCCTAAATTAAGACATGATATATGAGCATTTTCGTGCACGATGAGAATTATTACCAGTATTTCAGATAAGTATCTATGGGACCTCGTTGGGTGAGGTAGGCCTACACCTGGTTGAAGATATTGTGACCAAGTTCAACACAATATATTAAAATAGTATCCAAATAAATGCTCTCTGATTAGGTACAATTTTTCACATCTAAGTATATGATATTCTCCAATTTTTTTCATATGCGCATCTGTTTTTTCCCACATTTTTCACCCAATATTTCTGAAAAACTAGCTATTTCATGAGCTACATGAATAACAGTGGTTCTCAAACTATGGGTCGCAACCCACCTACAATATTGAGAATGCAACAGGTATTTTTTTTTAGAAAACTAGACCACGAATTCAGCTTGCTTTTCTGAAAAAAATTGTATGGGTGTAAATGGGTGTAAGAAGGCGATTTTTTTAATGCACCCCAACCGACAGCTTCTATCAATGCAAGACTACTTTATTTGCTTGAGCACTTCAATAATAATAAAATTTATTCCCATAAATAGGAAAAGGAGATAAAAGGTTGTATAAAAAGCAACACTAGTATCCCTGTCATATAATAAATTGAATTAATAAAAATGTTAAAAAATATTTCAAAAAATAGCATAACTTCAATCCATGAGTAATCAATTCCACAAAAGTGGTTCTCAAATTTGTAAATCTGAATTACAAATGGCTACCATTGACAAACAAAGAGTGAATTTCCTATAAGTTTAACAAATGACGGCAGGATATTTCCAATACGGGTACTCACTCCGACTCCAATCTCCGTTTTTTTAGCGGCCTTTCCATCCCTTCAGCAACCATCTTGTCAGCAACAACTTGATTCTCAACTGAGAAATCTGAATCTGAGGGAAATCTACTCGAGGAATAGTTTGAGATATACATGTCCGTGTATTTTGTCTTGTATTCCATTGGGCTGATGAGGGAATTTGCGGGATGTCCAGTCCAGTAATCGCTGGAGAAATCTTCATTTGAGGAATACATGTCCGTGGATTTTGTAGTGTATTTCATTATGCTTGGAAAACGCAGACGATGTCCACAGACAACGTGACGTTGAACTGCGCGAATACCAGCCGCTCTTAAATCAAGAAAGTTGAACAAAAAGAATTACAAACTTGGCACCCAAACTTGACTTCCAAGATGTCGACAAAGACATGGACATATGACATGTCACATGGGTGTCCTACTTCCGATTCTGTGACGGTATTCAACACCGCATAAAAATGATTTTAGCATCGTCAGCCTCAAAACACACTGACAAACGCTACTTACGGTGGGTTAAAGATTAAATAAAAAGGTGGGAAATGTTTTCTTACCAGAATTTTCCACACGAAATCCACCACACAAATCAAAACATGGCGCCGTGGTCCATTCCAGGATATGGCCGCAATTGTCTTGCCAGTGTTGCCAGATTGGGGATGCGTGGTCGAGCCCTAAAAACGTGACACGCTATGAAAGTGGGTATAAGCGAAAATTCGGAAAAACTATTTAGTGAAAAATTGCCAATTCAAAGAAAGTATATTTCTTTGATATCACCGTTGATATCATGTCAAATTCTCCACTCGCTGATTTCCATAAGTGCAGGCTCAAAGTCGAAATGTAGTATTGTCAGCTACTTCGAGGATGCAGTAGTGTGGCCACATTGGCGGTATTCAAAATGGTGGCACGCACATGCAATGTCAGAAAGTCAAAAAAGATTGCGGAATTTTGTAATTGATGGCAAAGTTCGGTCCCGCTTGCTTCCGACTGTTTCGAAAAGTGCTGTTTTCAGACCTGTCGCTACGTTGTTATCTTGACAAAAGCCAGCAAAATATAGTGCAAAGAATGCCCAAGAAACCCCTCAGCACGTATCAAGATTGGCTGCGTATGATACCTGACCAGAACGAGGGTAAAAGTAAATTTGTTTTGAAAACAATGAAATTAGACACACCAGAATTCCAGGCTTTATTCACGCCTGAAATGAACCTATTGATTGACATGTTCGCTAAATATAAACACGAGCTCCGCATTGCTGGTGGCGCGGTCAGGGACTTACTGATGAACAAGCAACCAGTGGATCTCGATTTTGCATCCACTGCCACTCCTGAAGAGATGAAGGACATGTTCAACCAGGAAGGCATAAGAATGCTAAACACTAATGGCGAAAGGCATGGTACGATAACAGCAAGAATCAATGACAAGGAAAATTTCGAGGTATGGTATAGCTGTGAATAAAATCCAATTGGTGTATCAAATCACAACTAACCATCTGAATTTTATCAAGATCACGACGCTCAGGATAGACATCCTGACCGATGGAAGGCACGCTGAAGTTCAGTTCACCAAAGACTGGGAATTGGATGCGAACCGAAGAGACCTGACCGTAAACTCGATGTTTCTCGGTAACGTTTTTGCGTTCGCAAGTGTCTGCTAAAAAATTCGAGTTTGGCAGCCGAAATTTCACTGCAAACGTGCTTTTTCACTTCAGGTTTTGATGGCACGGTCTACGACTACTTCAATGGCATCGAAGATCTAAATCACAGGAAGGTGGTGTTTGTCGGCGATCCCGTGACGAGAATTCGTGAAGACTACTTGCGAATTCTTCGATATTTTAGGTGAGAAATCTGCCCGATGGCAAGAGTTTGGCTTATTTGCTTGCACGATTCCAACTTTGTAAAAAGAATTCAAGGTTCCCACTCAAATTTTCCAGTCGATTTTCCTGATATTCCTTGGTATTCTATTTGAGATTTTAAAAAAAATAATAAGAACATGATGGATTTTATCCCAAATTTTTATAAAAGAGGATTACAATTAATTGGCTGATGCAGACTATTTCGACTTTCCAGAAAGTGGGAACCTGTAATTTTTGCTGGATTGAATGGTCTTGAAAAAGTCATTCTTATGCTCACATTTGCAAAAAATAATTTACTAAACTTGATTAGAAGCAGAGTGGAACTTTGAAGCATTGACAGACAAGACCATCGAAATAGTCTTAAATTCCTTCCTTTTTTTAAAGGTTTTATGGTAGGATATCAGAAGATTGCGATACGCATGAGCCTTCGACATTGCTGGCAATAAAAGAAAATGTTGCTGGATTAACAGGCGAGCTTATGGAATGAAAGCAGTTTTACACTATCGAACAAATATATTTAAACCTCATATATTTATAAATAGTTATATCTGGCGAAAGGCTATGGATGGAGTTAAGAAAGATACTTACAGGCAATCACGTGAGATATTTGGTGCCGCGAATGTTGGATGCTGGCATAGCACCTTATATAGGTAATTTACCAAAACTGATGTTTCATGGTTGAAGACAAACTCGTATCGTCAAGTCTCACAACTTTCTGCTCATTTTTAAACAGGTCTCCCCGAAAGCTGTGACCCAGAAATGTTTAAGACAGTGCATGATAGATCGGCAAATCTGTCGCCAAATGCAATCACACTTTTGGCTGCATTGCTAAAAGACGAAGGGCAGGTACATGTAGCTGTAATTACATGTATGCTGTTCTCAAAAACGCATGGTTATGTTTGCTAATGTCAAGATTCGTTTTTCTAGATGATGAATCTCCACGCCAGGCTAAAGTTCTCTGCATATGAACGTGATCTAGGCTTGTTTTTGGTGGTTAATCGAGACGATAAACCCCACGAAAGTCCACTGAGACCCTACCAGCTTCTTGAAATTCATAGCAGAGCAACGCCCAAGCACACTCGTGAGTGGATCTGCGAAGTGTTCAAGTACAGGGGCGATGTTGAATTGCTGATAAAATTCCAGAACACTCAAATGCCAAGGTTCCCCATCAACGGAAACATGTTGAAGGATCGAGGCCTGAAATTAGGAAAGAATTTTGGTGCTGTTCTGTCCAAATTGAAGGATATTTGGGTAGAGAGCGATTTCACCCTCGATAAAAACCAGCTTCTGTCGCAATTAGAAACTGTAATGAAAGAGCTGAATATTAAAAAGTGAATAAATTATTCTAGTATCAGACGTCGAATTATTGTTAGATGTTCTTCCATAGATGTTTTTGTGACCTTACTACAAACCAATTTTTCTTGCCAATGATTTGTCAGTTTTGGAAATCTTAAACATGACTGGGGGAACTCCGAGCCCATTCGGATCCATACTATTGGTCATTTTTCCCGCATGCCATCAGACGTTGGAATTCTCTTCCAA
>JAQGAF010006290.1:0-10439 GCA_034687865.1 Kryphioiulus occultus | reverse complement strand
ACAGGCGGTTCAAAAAGGACCTCGGGGGTGGGGGGTGGGGTGTCTAGCCCCATCCTTTAACATGGGGCCAACTTTGCCCCCTTTATTCTTGCGTAAGTAAGTTTTTTAATACTTCAATTACTTTTATGCTAATTTGGATCTCATTTTCACGTATAAATTACCGGCCAAAAGAAGAAATTAAACCTTTTAGCGTATTGCATAGATAGTGACGCCATCTATGCCAACTCAGAAGCTAGCCTGTTATTTCAATTTTGGCGGGTAATTTATATGTGAAAATGAGTTTCAACTTAGCAAAAAAAAAAAAAGGAGAGTTGGCAGGCAGAATGGACATAAACATTTTAAAACATAATTTCAAAATTGTACTGGAATTCAAATCAATGTAAAATAATTCCAACCGAAATCTCAATGCATGACCATCACTTATACAAATAAAGTATTAAAAAAAAAATTGTGCGCAAGAAAAAGGGGGCATGGTGGCTCCATGTTAAAGGATGGGGCCAGACTTCCCCTTAGTAGTAAAGAGCCCAAAAAGATATATTGATGAAAGGCGGGATTGGCGACAAATGAAAAAAAAATTCAATTAATTGCTTCTAATCCTGCTATTGCAGTTTATAAACATTTGAATAAACATGTTAGCACTGAGAGTGTGCTAATTATTCTCGGGATAAAATGTTGTTTGTAATGGCAGAGTGGCCAGGAAAAAGCGATCAGTTACACTGTTAGATATGCCTTTTCAAGAGCACTTCCAAAAGGTTCCATAAGGTTTAATTAACTTATGAAAGTAAATTTAATATATATGGATGAGTTGGTCGTTGTTATGTATGGTTAAACACTGTTAAATACTGAGTTGGTGGGGTTAGTGTACTGGGCTGTTAATCAGATGCTCGAGCCTGCAAATATATGGTGAGATACTGAGTTGTGAAAATACGGTGGTTTTTACTTGTTGTTTGATGTGTAAATAAATACATATCGCATTATTATCCACTTTGGAATTGTATTTTCTTAGAATATTTTGAAATAAAATGGGTACTCACTGACTTCATCAATCATACAATAACCGGAAGGGCAAAAAACCTACAATTTTCTAATTAACTACCTTTGGTGCTTTATATTTAGAAAATTTGAATAGTAGTTATAAATCGTAATTCCAGCATTTTGATAGATAAACTATCTTTAAAAAATTTATTTTGGGATTGCAGGCCATCCATAAAGGACGTCCCAGACTTGTCATGTATTTTAATCCCTTCCCCCCCCCTTTCCACCACTGTTCGGATTTTCATTCCCCATCCTATATCTTATCCGATTCGCAAAAACGCTTTCACACTCAAGAAAACATATACATAATATTAATTTCCCTAACTTTACCAGGTTTTGCAGACGTTGAAACCCCCATATCAGATGGGAAATGAATATCCCATTGCAAATTTTATGTGGCCACAATTTTGTAACGTCTACATAATAGCATTATGAATTTTAGCCCTACGTTTTTTTAAAAGGCTAAAATATTAATAATTATGGAAATGGGCGGGAATTTATGAACAATTAAAGGAAATAATGTTGGTTTCTTCATTACTATAAATAATGATGCAAACTTGTTTCGGAATTCACAGAAATATTCATAGTCATGGAAACCATTTAGGTTTATTTTTATCTTTTTTAATATGATCCACATAAAAATGTGATAAGTAGGTAAATACCTCGTTTGTTACCCCCCCCTCCCCAGTGTCTGGTTTACGAATACTCCTTCCCCCATTTTCCGGACGACCTTTATAAGGATGGCCCCCTTACTAACTTTGGTTTTATAAACATTGACATATGCAATTTTTTAATCATTCAGTTGTGTATTTATAGCGTTGATTGGGATACTGTTTTTTGGGATATATTGTGCATTTTTGGCATTTTAATATATCGTGAAAGGGGGAATGTAATTTGTAAAATACTCGCAAATGGCAGTTGACCCAAAACCTGACCCCTATTGACCCCAATGGAAAAAGTTTCAAATGGCAACCCTTATCATGTGATATCTTAAATGAAAGTCCATTAAAAATGATGAATTTATGCTGAAACGAAATTGAAATCGGCCCACCCAATCAGTCACTACGTTTCCAAAAATCTGGAAAGTCAGTCTTTTTTTTTCACCAATATTACTACATGTATTCAACATGAATATTTGTGTTGATGTCGGAAATATTAGTGATAAGCAAATCTTTCTTATTGGTTCATTTTATCAATAATGTAATCAGGGCCAAGTTACTTGGCAGGAAAATTAAAATCGGTTGACTGGTAGCAAAGATACATCTATGATCGGAAGTGGCATTAATTTTGAATTGGGAACTAATCAAAACGTTTAACACGAGTCTGTTTTTTAGCCTTCATAAGTTTGCATGGAGACGTTATTATTGCCTCTAAAATAATGGTCTACATTTCGAGCAACTCCTTTAAATTATTTTTATGCAATAGCAATCAGTTATATACGTATTCTTCTTCTGTGGTTTAACAATGCTTTACGTACCCATCAGCCAATTTACTTTTGTTTGCAAAAAATCACTCTGCATTCTGAAAACTTTCCAATGAAGGGACACCAGACATGCGGATCGTCCCAGTGCAAATAAATGTCGTTAAATATTCATGTTCAATAGTAATCTTGTGAATGGTTCCAAGAATTTTCATCATGTAATTCCATCTTTTTTAAAATAATAATGAATTATTAAATAAAATAGTGAAAAACCACTTTTTTGGGCAGGCCGATTTCAATTTCGTTTTCGCCAAAATTAATCATTTTTCATGGGTTTTCATTTAAAATCTCACAAGGTGTGTGTTGCCATTTTACATTTTAAAATTGGGGTCAAGGGGTGGGTCGTTCATTGCCATTTGTGAATGTTTTACAAATGTTTCCCCCGATGGTTGAGCAATTTATTTTGGTATGCCTGTCGTCGTATTTTTAAAACACTGACGTAGGATAACATCACCAATAGTCGGCCTGTTAATGGACTCGTGTCAAAGCTGCATCACCATGAAACAATAACATTTTAATTCTTACTTAACGAATTCTGTACAGTGTATTGCTGTTCATAAAGTTAGCCAGTCTGTGAGGTATTGAATTCAAATTATAAGCAAATACACAACTTACTAGAAAAACCAATGATTGTCATTTTGCATAAGTCACAAATACATTATCTGTTCATTATGATGAATTTGCGCAACGATAGAGCTAAGCATTTCAAATAGTAGATATTTTTATACAGGGTGTTCTGTTTAGTCAGTTCCCAACGAAATAAAATTATGAGATTCATCCATGTCCGCGTTCCGTTTTTTTTCTTTTATGCAAATACAGTATGCCAGAAACAGATACAGATAAGATACATTTGTGAATTAGAAAGTTGTACAGCGACGCCTAATTAGTCTAATTAAGTTGGTTTTATAATTTTCTGAACGAGTCACAGCGAGCTAGAATTTCCAGTCACAAAATGGAAATGAAAATTATTTGAAAGTTTTCCCACACTCCATCTTGACTTTCCCGACTTTTTGGGCAAGAAGTCAACATTTCCATGACTTTCCAAGACGGTATCAGCCCTGTGGATGCTGGCATTGTGTTTATGATTGGTAATCACCTTTGTGTAATCCAACAAATAGGATATTGTTATTCCCAACCATTTTTGACGAATAAAGTTGGCAATGGGAAAGAGTAAATTTAATTAAAAAATATCACATAGGCAATTACAGATACGGAATTAGTTATTCATACGTTTACTGCCCTAGTAAACACTCAGTAATATTCAGCAACATTGCATCTGTAATACCACAACAGTATAATGGCATTAGTAATAGTATTAAAATGAAATTCTCCACATGCTCAACTTTACTTTTGTAGCAATTTTATGCATGGTTACTACATAAAATTAAAGCATCCATTTTACACAAATCACACAAGGAGTAGCTACAGTTTAATAAAGAATTTATAGGTAGCTAATGGTACCTCGTAGTTTATCACTCGTTGTTTTTCAGGACAAATCTTCTCTCTATTGTAATTTCCTAAATATTAAACGAAAGAAAGACTGTATTTTGACATAAGTCTCCCTCAAAAAATATGATTATGACTCAAAAAATGAGATTTGTCATGGTATTTTGCATGGTTTGATCCAGGAATTCATGAAATTAGCCGCAACAACGTCTACAACTTAAAAACTGTATGCCAGATAATTTAATTTATTTTCAACTAATCGTTACAGTATGTTTTATGCAGGGCACTTGACGGTGCATGATCTGCAGAATGGAGTAAACTTTGGATGACGTCGCCATAATTAGATAAATATAAAGATTACGAGTGTTTCTGAGAAACGTATTAATATAAGCTGGTCATCGTAATAAATTTCACTCTGCAGGTTTTCATTTGTGGCCTACAGGATTCACAACAGAAATTAAATTTTCAACATCCAAGACCTCTACAGGTTTTACAACTAAAATACGTCACTACCCTGCACATCGTAAATTCAATGCTAAATTTATTTATTATTAGATCTAAACAGGAGATATACCACAAATTTACAATGGCAGTATCATTACTTTCCACGCTATTTTTTGTCATCCTTTGAATATCTATTTTTCTCAGTAGATGCATTTTCCCTGACATTTTCAGGCCACCCAATTTTCCCTGAGATAAATGTTTCAATCGACTATAAAAACCAATTTTTTATGAAACAGCACAGTTTTTGCCTGGTATGCAATTATACTTCTTAATTAGGTATATTGTAACTGTTCAGCTTAGCGAATCTAAACGGCATTTGGAATATTATAATTGTTGTCTTGTGAAATGATATTTCACTGTACTTGGTAAAATAAATGCAGCTTAGTATTAACTTAGTATTAACTAAGCTGCATTTATTTTACCAAGTACAGTGAAATATCATTTCACAAGAAAACAATTTAAATAGTCAAAATTAATTTTAGATTCGCTAAGCTAAACAGTTACATGTACCTAATTAAGTAAGCATAATTGCATACCAGGCAAAAACTGCGCTTTTTATAAAAAATTGGTTTTTTTTGTCGAATGAAACATTTTTTAATTAAATGATATGCTCACCAGGGGCGGATAGAGCATTTTTAGAGATCAAGGCGTGAAAAATTTAGTAACAGGCCTAGTATTAATAAACAATAAACGCCGTAGGATGTTTTTTTTTTTTAAAAAAATAAGTCTCAAACAATTGGTTTTACACACAACTCCACAAATTTGTGTACTCGGATTAATAATTTAAAAGCGCGGCAGGCGACATTTTTAGAGAAACTTAATATCAATTGATGAAATTTTTTTTTAAACCAGATCCTCATGATTGAAGCCTGTAGGAGCCAACGAACTATTTTCATGGGCTAACTATCACACTGGGATTATTTAGAAGTAAATTGCTTTACAGGGTGTCATGGGGTACAATTTTAGACCATTTTTCAGAAAAATGAATTTGAAATTGAAAAATCTACAGTATATTCCAGTATTTTCCACCATGAAAATCGATTTCCAGTCCAGTAGACACCCTGTTTAAGTATACAACTTTCTCCATTTATGTGTTTAAAAAAATGTCACAAAAAAAACATATATTTGAACATTAGATGGTTAGCTACATATTCTACTTGAAAATGGTGGCTTTATGACATAAGCCAGCAAAATGGTATACCAACAGAACTTCGTAGTGTTATCCGAGGTATTCCTAATGTTGAGATTTCAACATCATCAATCGTCCAGGATGTCAAAATATAGAGATGGAACACCGCCGCAATTAGTACTGTGCAGCACAAGAAAATGACAAATACTCTTTTACCCAGATTTGCAAAACGTCCCCTGAAGGTACACAGCATCCATAGTACTTTTGTATGCCTTCTGCTGATATGACTGATCTGCTGATGATCTGCTGTATGACTTCTGCTAATTGATAAAAATGGTACGCATCGTTTGTGTTCCAGATTTCATCAATTATTTCATGCAGCATGCTGACACGCACATTATATGTAATAGAGATCTAGCTGGCTGACTATTATGAAATCTAAAGATAAACGGAAAAAAAATTCACTTTCATTCTTTTTTATAACGAATTAAAAAAATAGTGATTCTAGTGAATTTTGCAATAAATTTCTCGTGATTTCTTATGGATTTCACATGTGAGACAATATCTAACTTACCACATTTATAAACTCATGTTGAGCACTGTAGAAACTGTATGTACGAAACGGTATCGTAAATTAGACATGGGAAAGAAAAAGGGCCATCCTATGAGACGTAAGGGGCATCACAATTCCAGGAATTCAAAATTACAAAAACAAAGAAGAGTAGCAGAAAAGCTAGGGCAAGCCAGGTAACTTGTAAATTTTTTAGTCGTCAAATTTGGACACATCTGCATGTCATGTGATAATACCATACAAAAACCTCATCTCAAGTTCATAACCTCACACTGTTTGATTTCACCATCAGTAACGACGTTCCAACAGACTTACAAAGCCTACCTAACACATCCACCGATGAAGGGACGCCATCCGGAATTTTAGTAATTAGGTTAGCCATAACACTTCTAAATGATAAAAAAGACTTCATCAATCAATTAAAAAGACAAGTTAAAGCCATAGCCGATAAAACGCAAATGTATCTCCTTCGAAATTAACAGCAGCCCTTCAACAACGGATGGAGATGTCCGCCACGCGGAAACAGCTATTCCGCAACATCGTGAAGAAAATGTTCCAGTCATTCCCCAGTGTGAAGATTCGGACTCGGATGTCGATGCACATTTTTCTGAAGAAGAAGATGTGCAAGCCATTCTTCAACAAGAGATCATCCGAGAACGAGAACAGGACGACGAACTGGACGCGGAACATCTTCAAGAACAAGCCGAAGATGTCCGCATACAAGATCAACAGGATGACTGGGACAACTATGAATTGCTCGTGGAAACCATCCACTGTCGGCGGGAAGTGCAGTGTCCTAAATGGAATTATATATGCGATCTTAACCATCTCCTGAACGAACTGCGGCCCATCCATGAGCACATCATGGACTGTCTTCACGGTGGAAGATTGATTTTGACGGGCATCAGGGCACAAGGCCTGTGCTCGTATCTAAAATTCGCGTGTACCCACAAAAGTTGTAGGGTATCTAAAGTTCTGACCACCGAGAAGATGCCAGGTCAACTAAACAAATTTGCGGTTCTAGGTGCCCTTACAACTGGCAGTGGCTATGCGAACGAGCAAGAGAAGCTGAACTATATGAACATCAGCTACATGAACCACAAGACGTTCCAGAAACGCGAGCTGGAATTGGGAGACCATCTTCACCAAAATGTGGAAAGGACCATCGAGGAGGCCGTCAAAATTGAAAAAGAAGCAGCAGCATTGCGAGGCGACGTGGATGCCGATGGGTATCACTATATCAGCTGCACAGTAGACGGAGGCTGGTGCAAACGAAGCTACGGCCATGGCTTCAATGCACCAAGCGGCGTGGCCATAATCATCGGCAACTCCTCGAAGCAGGTGATATACATCGGCGTCAAAAACAAAGTCTGCTTGCCGTGCATCGCCGTAAAGAGAGGACGCGCGCAAGAGAAACCTCACAAGTGCTGGAAAAATTACGATGGTCCTTCCACGAAGATGGAAAGCCAAATCATCGTTGACGGATTGAAGTACTTAGACGAACAGCTAAAAGTACGGATATCATACCTCGTGGGCGACGGCGATGCAAATACGATGTCAGAAATCCGGAAGCAGATCTCCTACGGCGACAGAGTAATCAAAATAGAGTGCTGTAACCACGTCAAGAAGAGGTATAAGAGGAATCTGATCGCTCTCGGAAAACGACCACCGGAATGCAGAGGAAATGATGGCAAAGCGGCGCGAAGACAGCTGAATGCCAACATCAATCGGCTGGCGGAGGGAGCTCGCGCCGCCATGACAAGGAACGCCATTCCGCTGCACAGCCCACGCCCCGAGGTTGCCGTCAAACGATTGATCGAAGATTTCATGAACTACCCCGATCATGTGTTCGGTGAACACAGCAAGTGTGGATCCCTCTGCCAACAAAAAGACAAGGCTACATCGGATGCTGTTCACCGAAACATGGTCGCTACGGGTATGATGGCGGCCATCAAGAAAGAGATCAAGGGGATTTTGGTTGCCGCCGCAGACACAGTAGTGTACAACGCCACTAACAACCCGGCGGAGAACTATATGAGCCAGGTGGCGAAAGTCATCGGTGGTAAGCGCGTGGACCATGCGAAGGCCGGCGGGATTTCCAGGCGAGCGGATGCGGCGGCCCTGGCTTTCCAATGGTCTGAAAAAGGACCCTACTTCGAAATCTTGAAGGAACATGAGCAAATGCGCCAAACTTACCGTTCGTATACTCTACGATGAACAACAGGAAGTCGCCGCCATGCATTACGGACGCCAAAACGAAAGGAATGCCCTGGCGGCATACGAGAGACTCAACGAGTTGAGCGTTGAACCGTGCGGCCTTTTCATTGATCCACAACATCCTTATCTCTGCACCACTCCTGACGGCTTAGTCGAAGAGGATGGACTGGTGGAAGCAAAATGCCCTTACGTCGCTCGCGAGTGGAAGGATTTGCGGGCGATTTGCGAAGAACATGACATTTGGCTGAAGTTTAAGCCCAACGGCACCACATATGTACCACCAACACACCGGTACTTCCACCAGGTCTAGGGCCAGCTTGCTATAACTGAAAAGAAGTGGTGCAACGTGGTTTTTTGGACACCTGCAACCAGCGTAACTGAGGATTTCACCAAAACAGGGGTACTGAGAGTCTGCTGCCAAAACTCACTGTTTTACATGGAATCTTTGCTGCCAGAGATCATCGAACCCAGATTCCAGACAACAAGGCCATTGCGGGAACCCAACGTGACATCGATGGTAGCAAGGAGAACAGCTGCATCAAAGTCTCGTGTTCCGCTCGCCGATTCCCCTTCCAGCGTGGAATCTGCGCCAGGTGTTGAGGCGTCCACCAGTGCGATCACACACGCAGAAGGGGCGACCTCTTCGAACGCCTCAATGCTACGTCCGAGAAGTCGGCCGAGCGAATCCATAGTGCCACCGAATCTCCAGCTGCAGTGCCTGTGGCTTCCTTGCAGAATCGGGCCTTGAGAACGTCAACACAAGGCTCCGAACTTTTCCTCCATGGCTTCCGAAGGGATTCTTCGCCTTCCAGCGTTGAAACCGCACCAGGTGTCGAGGCTTGCACCAGTGCGGTCATACACGCGGAAGGGGCGACCTGTTCGAACGCCTCAACACTTCAGAAAAAATTAATGTAAGTCTACAGACGTGTACGTACAGGTTAGGGGTTCGATTAAATTATTTGAAATCTAAGTTCGAAATCAATTGTTCAAACTGTTGTGCGAACACAAGTTCGAACATGAGGTTGCTTGACAAGTTGGAATTGGGCTCAGAACTCAAGTTTGATAAGTTCGAAATGGTGTTGGGACTTAAAAGTCTACGTCAATATAGAAGTTAATTGATATCGAATCCGAATTAGATCATCTTTTAATATGTTCGAACGCAAATTCGAACTTGAGTAAGGCAAGTATTAAGTTGAGTATGATAAATTGCAACTACAGTTCGATCTCAAGCTCGAACTTGAGTATGGCAAGTTAAAAATCGATTTCGATCTCAAGCTCTACCTTGAATAACACACGTTCCAACTGGAGTTCGATCTCAAGCTCGAACTTGGCGCTCATTGGCAGGATTATGGAGTGATTTCTTGAATTATTTAAAATTTCTTGCAGATTTCAATGGGTGTTTTGGCTGTGTTGACCATTGTCCACGACAACCCCACCCCTGATGGCTACGGCTATGGAGGCGGCTATGGAGGAGGTCACGGATCCGGAAATAGCCCCAGGTAAGTAACATTTTATTTGTTTATTATTTTTTTTTGTAAATTTAGATTCAAATTATGCCCAATTATAATAATACAAGTTCCAACTGCAGTTCGATCTGCAGTTCATACCATAAGACATGAGAACACTAAACATCTCCAGATATCAACGGGAGCTCCATCACTATAAAGAAAACCCAAATGATCTACCTGGGCAAACTAACTTGCACATAGATAAAAATGGACACAATAAAATCACAACTCAATAACTTGATATCAACACCCAAAGGATTGATGGGATAAAAAGCGGATTGTTATAGAACAAGGAGCTTGACTTAGAGAAAGTATTATAAGGTCCAGAAAGCAATCTCAATGCTCAGAGAAGTGACCCATGATACTGAGCAGGAAATCCTATCCCATCTAGGGCTATATATATTCTGTGTGTGTGTGTGTATATATGTATATACAGGGTGTTAATAAAAGACGGGTACCCCAAATTATCTCTGAGGGAGTTCACTTTGGGTAAAATTTTCTCTAACAAAAGATGTTTCTTTTGAAAGGAAATATTTGATGGGCAGATCA
>JAQGAF010006289.1:0-10440 GCA_034687865.1 Kryphioiulus occultus | reverse complement strand
GGTGCAAACAGCTTCACAGCTGTAGAGGCATTGCAGGGGGAGATGGGGTGGTCCAGCTTTGAGGCCAGGGAAATGGTCAGCAAGCTTGCTTACTTGCGAAGGCTCTGGACTCTTGAGAAGTCCTACCCACCTCGGCAGGTATATGAATTGCTGCGAGGTCAAGGGTGGACAACGCAGTGGCTGCGTCGGGTGAAGAAGTTTGGGGTCAAATTGAACATTGATGCTTTCAAAAAGGACAAATGGGCAGAGTCCGACAACAATATTAGAACTATGGTCACAAAATGGGAACACAGTGCATGGAGGAAGGGGATTAATTCTAAAAGCACTCTGACTGTATACGAGAAGAAGCACAGTATTAGCAGGGAGACGTTCTATGATAACTCATATCCTAGTGCATTGTTTTTCAGGGCCAGGGCTGGGTCGTTAGAAACCAACAAAAGACTTAAGAAATTTCGGGATGTGGACGACACATGTGATTTATGTGGGGATGGTATCGAGGACGAGATGCACGTCTTCTGTCAATGTACATCCTTGTGTGATTCTCGGGTAGGCATGGAGAATGCTTCCCTGGAAGAATGGTTGGGATTCTCCGGAGTTGGAGTGGGTAAAGCTCATGCTATTAGAGCTGCATAGAGTTTGAGTAGATGGTGGGCATTGAAGCAGCAGAAATGCAGTGTAGTGGTGGAGTAATCTAAAGGGTATCTAGATTGTAGCGCCTCCTTGCCAGGGTCCGTCTCAAAGGACAATGCTACCCATTCAGTTCAGTTCAGTTCAGCCGTAACTATGGGATGAGTGTGTCACACTATGGCGCTAAGTCTAAAATCCCCACTTTTAAAAAGCCCATGATTGCACAAGCATTCCTATTGGCTCATATAATCATACTAATCTTGAATCGGGCCATGGAAGTAATCATGGCGTCCATATGTCACGTGCAGCCATCAACCAATAGGAAAATTTGTTTGCAATCGCCAACCTCTCTCTATACAGGGCCTCTACCATCTACCATCTTCATCAACATCTCGATTCTTGCTCCATAGCCTCCTAGATATAAAAGTAACAGGCCTGGGTAGTTGAGAATTTTTCATATAAACAAAACAGTGTTCCCACTCAAATTCTCAAGTTGATTTCCCTTACATTCCCTGACATTTTACATGTAATAAAAAAACTCAGAAAAATGATTGATTTTATCACACATTTTTATAAAAGTAAAAAGATGACGACTAATCAATTGGCTGATGCAATCTACCTCGATTTCCCTGACTTTCCAGGAAGTGGGAACCACCCTGAAACATGCCGATTGAGGGCGCTTCGCAGTGCGTCTGATTGGACAACCAGACAAACTCCCGGCTGTCAATACATGTACATGTAATGTAGCTTCTGATTGCAAGTTCAACCATTTGGGAGCGTTAAAATGTTGCTTCGCAAGTTCATCCCTGCAGCTGCGTAATTTGCATTTGTGAAATGACGGCAAATTCACACTAAACTCATTGTTTTGATTCTAATGCATGTCTCCAATGTAAGCCAATGAGCACACGATGTGCTCCGCTGGCAATAGTGCCAATAGCGATAATAACAACAGACAACTCCTTCCATACTGTATATCACCCGGTCAACTGCTTAGACCTGTCATATCTAGGAGGCTATGGTTCAGTAGTAAACAAATTACACTATACATGTAAACGCATTCTCGAAATGCACCCCTTCCTCCCCTTCTTCAAAGTTTCCCAGTTTATTTTCTAAGGTAAGTAAATATTGAACTATTTCGAAACCAAGTTTCTTTCCCTTTCACGTTTGTTCCCTTTTGAACTCTTTTCTGTTTCATTAATAAATGGATTTTTTGCTATTTTTAGAAGCAAAGGGCAAGCTGAAAAACAACGAGCCCCGGCGATACGCATAATTTTTGAAAAATATTCACTCTTTAAAGTAGAAGTACGTTCCAGAGCAATGGATGGGGTATAGGTAATAGGTACTAAGAACAGCCATAAAGCAGCCTGCCAGAATCATGATGTCATCAGACTTGACCATATCCATCCATCTCTATCTGTACACATCGCCAGCTTTGGGGTTTGGCGTTCAGTGACCCGAGCGAAAGGTGAAAGTGCATCATATTTTGGGGTAAACGGTCGTTGGTTATTTCCTCTGCAACTGACCACCAGTTCTGCTACAATAGCAGGGGCAGATGGTAGAGGAAAGAAAAGAAAATGACCAAAATCGAGCCTTTGAAAGGCGTCACATGTTCACGAGCAACAAAAAAGGCTTTCACCTGTTTTGCAATTATCAGTTTGACCCAGGTGACCTTTTGGGCAATTTCCCCTCCATGCTTTCGACCAATCGGTTTAAAAATGCAATTGCCGTTCGTGTTCAGTGCTTCAGGTTGCAGGACGCTGAGGTGCGGTCAGGGATTTGACCACACGTTAATAGACAGGTGACCCAAGGGAGAGGCAAAAGCAAGGAGACGCCAGAAACATCCATGGACATAATTGCAAAAAGGGCATTAGTTGTTCTCGCAAAATCGAACAGCGTGCAAAAGCGGTGTCTGCATACAGGGTGTCGAGACAACATCACAACAAATGTATTTTTAATACCATGTTTTCCTGTCAAGTATACCATCCTATGTACTAGTACAGTGTACATGTATGTCTGCAATAGGCTTACTATAACCGATCAGAATCAGTATACGAGTAGAATTAATCATAACAACGAAGTTATTTTGGTTTATGCCCACCGACACGCATACTGTATTCGAGAAACATTACTGCACTTACACTGTATCAAACGAGCTCGTATGAAGAACTAGACCTACAGTTATCTGTATTCGTTGTTATGCCGACCACTAGCATTATCTAGGTTTTATCAAAAATCGTCGTGGTAATAGAAGATGAGTGGGCGTTAATCTCAAACGCAATCAAGTATCGCAATCCTACTTTGTTATTGTTTACACAAGTACTCTAGAATGCAAACAAGCCGTAGATCAATATACTGTACATGTACCATCGATGTCACAAATTCTTTTACTGGACGACGTTGCAAGCAAGATGGCGGAAAGGGGTACCGTAACAGATTGAAATTAAACGTTGTTAATTTGTGGCGGCGTAGGTGACTTACCGGTATACAGTTATAGACACTTCAAGGAATAAGAACCTACAGTATAGCTCCGAACTCCAATGAGAAGAAATTACAAAATCTTATGTTAAGTACATTTCATGGAGTATACAGTACAATGTATGTACCTGTTCTTCATTACGCCTGTCATGACCGGTTGTTTCAACATGGTCAAATAAGAGCATATTGCAAAAATAATAATAAAACAAAAAAGCCAACCTTATTATTGTGATGGAATACTTCTTTAGCGATTAGCAAATTAATAAACTTGATTTTTATCAAATCAACTATCATCTTAAGTTAAGAAATAGGGCGTGCAAATTTCCCCATAATAGTGTCGCCCTTTCGCGTAAAGAGGTCTGACACTTAATACTTCTTTGCAGCAGGTACACTGTAGAGGTACAAGGAAACACGAATCTTAGCACAGTGTACAATGTACATTGTACAGTACATGTACATGTACTTAGCTTAGACAAAGAGCGATTGCAGTACACTACTCATTCTAAAGTTTGGAAGGTTACAATACATTAATGTAGCCACATGAAAAATGTCGTGAATCGTCTATGTGGTAACGAATTTCGCTTTGGAAGTTCTACTACATATCCGCACAAAAAGACAGGCAGCTAGACGCTTATTAATTTCGACTCGTTTTTAACGCCATTTTTTCTGTCTGTATTCGTGGGCCGCCTCGTAGGTGGGTGAGAACTGCTGCCCATGTGGGAATTTGTCAGGAGGGATGATCCATTAAAATAAAGCTATTTAAAAACTACAACAGCAAACAACATATCCGAGTCCCCACCACATAACAAGGCCAAAGGAATGCCTCAATGACACAGGACGAAGACAATGAGCCGACATCACGTGATTCACACCGCCAACAACAAAGTGCAGAAACTTGTCATCATCGACACACCATTAATACGTTGAGAATAATAGTTTGAAAAGGGATGACTATTTTTTATGGAGACCAAAACAGGGAATGGAAAAACACCGAAGAAAAAAAAACCGAGTTACTCGAGTAGGTCTAGCTGTCCAAACTTATGAAAGAGGGTCGAAAGAGGTGAGAAGGGACACTGGAAAAATGCAACATTATTGTCGAGCTGGCCTTCAAAACTGTCGCTCGGGGATATTATGGGGCCCTCCATAAAAGAAAGTCACGAAGAATCTTTTTATTCATCCCATTCCGTTCATGGTTTCAGCAAACCTTCAATCCTCAAATTAATCTTTCTTCTTACCAAAAAAACTTTAGAATGGCGTCATTTTTGGGCCAAGCGTATGCTGTACGTGAATGTCACGTGGGGTAACTACAGTATGACCCTGTATGGTCCATTAGGTGAACGTCAGATTAGTTATCAATAAATGTAAAAACTTTCAATACCGAATACCAGAAGGCAAGCCTGAAGAAGAAGAACATGGTTTCTTCTTAACGCCATGACCTCGTGAATTGCCCAAGAATTTCCATGCTTCAAATGTCCCCCTCCCCCCACCAACTGAGCACATCGGTAAATAAAACATGGTGTATTCGGTAATAAAGCTGGCGTTATGGGCTCTAAAAGAGAAAAAACAGTGCTGACGTTATGTATGGACGATCCCGACGGCAACAACCGACACCTTGGAGAGGAAGGGTGAAGTGTTGGACACTAGCGAACACCTGACAAGGGAAAAAGGATTGGAGGTACTGTAGGTTGCCAAAAAGAGGTCGATTGGGAAGGGAAGGGGGAGATATAAAGATTAGGAGAAGAAATTTAAAAATGCAGAAGAGATTGCGAGTCAACAGGAAAATAGGGGACACGAGGGTGGAATTTAAGGTCGCTTTTTGCGAGATTGCGCCACTCGAGCGCATTTCTGCCAAATACTGATTGAACTTAAATCCTCAAACGCTCACCAGCGCGCTATTATTAACCAAACACGCCAACCCTTTACCTACAAACGGGAACTTCAAGGTGGATTAAAATGAGGAACCCAGTTCCCATGGCCAAACATCGATGCTTTGGTCTATTATAGAGCTTATTCTTGATTGTTGGTTTAAAAAAAAACGTCTAAAATACAGATTTTTGAGAAATTACAAACTCCTCGTTTTTCGATCTGCCAAGATAACCTTCTAATGGTCGTCTTACCTGAGATACAACTGTAAAGTTGAAGAGTGGTTGGCATTTTACGCCATTTTGGGAAAATGTAATTTAGCTTTTTTTTCTTCTGAAAAATGGAACCTCGCATTCTACGGTTGCCACATTCACCACCACCACGCGCGTCGGCCCGTGACTATTCGACCAATCAACGCTATACATTGTATTTCGGCGGCAAATTCAAACTCCGGAAAGCCCGCACAGACGCAGCTTTGGTTATTCTATGTACTAATATTAACTGCCTAAGACTAAAGGTGCGCTTACGCTACACATGTATAACAACTCATTGTTATATAACAAATTAGTTTTTAACTCTGTTTTACAACTTGTTATATAACACTCACTCGATTAAGTGGGTCATCACTACTACACGATGTTAAGTAACATTTCTTCTTGTCATTTTCAAACAAGTAGTATAACTTTGCAATATAACACGTTTTGTTACAGTGCAAACGCACCTTAAAAAGAAAATCTGTCGTGAAATACATGCATATTTCTGCTGGTAAATCCGAACAAAATCCAGTCGAATGATGAGCGACCTGCGAGTTGCATCCTAGGAAAAGGAAGCAAATCGTAAATCGAGGTTAATTTCGCAATCTTCACTCATTCTTTATGCATTTCTTTCGTAAGTTGTATACCCCGACGTTAAAACCCCTTCCTCCTCCTCCATTTTCATCCATAACGTTCGTGAGAAGGTTTAAATAGTATGCAGAGTCAGTTTGCATCTCTTACCAAATTCAAACCGTAGGCGTTTCGATGTAAATAAAACCCTTTGATATTCCCCGGTGAAATTTAATATTCAACAACGAGAAACTGATAAGCACGCAGTAAGAGGAAAGTTTCTAAATAAAACACTACGCACTTAAAACAAACATCGCGAATAAATAAAGAAATTGACTGACAATGGCGAACGAGAACAATATTGTCCGACCATTACATCTTTCGTTTAAAGTTTATTGATTTAATTGTGTAAGTCTGCGTCCATATAGTGGACGTTAACCACTAACCTCGTTTAAACTTAGGCTAAGCTAGTGTCCTATAAAAAAACCAGAATTTGGTGCAAACATTCTAAAATAAGTGTGCATGAAGCTTAATTTGGACTGCATTTGTTCAGAGATTGAACTATACGAGCTCGTACTTTCGTTTAAAGCCATGAAATTAAACTGAAATGAGTTAATGTAAAAGAAATTTGCGCAATTAGACGCAGTATGTTATTTTAAGGTTTTGCTGAGATTCATTTCTAAGATCCAAACTCGAGATTCCCGACTTTATGGACATCCTGTGCATTGGATAAACTGCCGTTAAAACATGTCCGGCAATAAATATAATATAGAAGCAGTAAAAAAAGATTGGCGAGGCAGCATGGGGTCATAAAACTTGAAAATAGGATTAAGTCCAGTGATGTCCACTTCCCAGAGGAGTTATTACCGTTACGTTTGTAACTCAACACAACAATGATTGGGGGGAAAGAGTGGTGAATAATTGAGCCAAATAATGTAGGCCCATTAAACTGACATAATAGGAACAATGTACATGTATTTTAAAATTTCTCCACTGCTGCAAAAAAAAACACCTCGTATCTTTGAAAGCACTTGTTCGCTATAAAAAGTATGCAGAAAAAAGCGAAAAAAAAGCTGAAAACAGAGGGAGAAGGGGGTGAATTTTAAAAGATTTAAAGGATTAGGTGGACAAAGAAGACTGACCATCCAACGTAGAGATTTTTTTAGCAACGATTGTTTTGCATTGTGAGTGGCTTTTTTATTTTTCGCCTCCCTTTACTCCTATTATTCATTTCAAATCCCCCAATCACAACGACGTCTGAGAAGCAATATTATTAAAAGAGAAAACAACAACAAAATAAACCTGGGCTTGGAAGATTTTTTGCCTAGGCGAAGTCATCTTTTTCGCAATGGCACAGGGTCTGAATTCTCAAAGGTGGGCGCAACTTGGCGATTTTTATAGTGTCCAAACCCAACCCCAAAACCCCATGTCGTTGTGCAAAAAAGGTGGAAACTTCTTAGAAAACGCCATATAGTATTAAAGAAATAAAAACTAAAAAAATCTTAATTTTTGCATTGGTTTCGGTGCCTAATGCACGAAAAGAAACTCGTACACGCATCTTTGTGCGAATTTTGATGCACGCAAGGGTATCCAACAGTGAATAATCGCTGAGGAAAATTAAAAATCACAATTAGGTTGAGTAACACATTCATGTGCATTCATTTTCAGATGCTATACTGAGAAGTTGTATCTAAAATTGTGTAAAACAGCGTGCACGCAACGCTTTTGAGTGCTTAGCGCCATGGGGGTCGTCTGCAAAGATTGCAATTGAAAATTAGATATTCTTACGTGTTAGTAATCCTCGCCATCTTTGTGCAACAGAATTAAGCTACGTTCCTTCCAACTCCAAAGGTCCCCAACTCTGAGCCGAGTTAATTATTGAACAAGACCAGCAAATTAAATTGCCATTAATGTCACGTTGAATTTGATGAAAATTAATTCAGCCCCTCGAAACGCTTCCTATAAATAATGCATCGAATTTCGCCAATTATATTTTATTCGAAAAAGGGATATAAACCCAACTAGGCCTAGATTCGCAGACAGGGCAGCGTGTAGGCACGTCACGTTTGAGGGGAATGTGCGCAAAAACCAGTATAAGATGTGATATTTAAGAACTAGAAATGGGGCATTCGCCACATCAAATTACAATTACTAAAATTCTATCGGCAGCATATGTTGCATTGTGTCGCGATTAAATAATTCATGACGTCAATTCAACAACCCACATCCACTCCTGCTCCTTAATTATAGTACGGGTAATCGCGATTCCTAAACGGAATTAGAACCAAATTAGATTCTTGACAAACGCCAGTTTTTTTTCAGAAAATGGATTTGTTGTTCAATTTCATGTCCCGAGGGCGTTTGACTTAAAATTTACGTAGCTATCTGTCCATTTTAATGGTTTCACGTGGTCTGGGCTGAATCTTGAATCAAATTTCACCGACTTTTCCAGATATTCTATACGGCCAGACACATTACTCAGCGTCCCTCAGAGATGACATTATGAAATTCCCTGACTTTTTCAGGCTTCAAAGCAAATTTCCCTGACCACCCTGGCCACTGAAAACAAAAAATGACATGCGAATGTAAAAAATGCGATATTTATTGCTTAATACACAAATTTTCACAAGAAAACAGCAATTTTACATGTAGATTAGTTTTATTAATTTCCTTTACAGAATTGCTTGTCATCTCTTGATTTGTGTGCTAACCAATAACTAGCCTATGCAAAGTCTGATTGACTTGTTGAATTCCCCTGAATTTTTAAAAGTAAATTTATTTTCCCTGACTTTTCAAGGTCTGGGGGAACCCTGTTACTGTAATACATGTACAATCATTTCTATTACGTACATGTAGGCGCTGTAAATTACATGTATGCGTTTCCATACTGCAATACACAAGGACGATAAACCCGAACCCTTTGATAGAGATAGACTTCGAGAAAACCTCGGAAAAATCCTCATTTTAACTCGTTTACATTAATTACATGTAGTTTAAATTTTCAGCAGATAACATTAATCATTTTATCAGAAAAAAGTTATCATCTGACGCATTATCAATAAAACCAAATATGGAATGCTACAAAGGGAAAGGGGATTATTATAAAAATTTTAAAAATAATGAAATGTCTTATTTAGAAGTTCAAGCTCGCAGAGGTTAAAGTAATCTCACTTGGGAAAAGTTGACGCTATAAATACTACATGTTTGTACACGTCACGTTTCCAAAAATGTTCACATCATATCATACATGTAAATCGGGCGTTGTTTCCACCACTGAAGCATTATGCTTTGGGCAATTTCGTGTTCAAAGAATCTTACCGATACGAATTTCCTAGAAATTTGTATTAGGTCCCCCGTCCCAATCGGAAATCCTGATTAGACAAGTTTGCGAATGCAGTTGCATCAAACTACTGTAAGTCCATCGCTAAACAACGTACTGACAGTACTTTGTACATGTACTGTGAATATCGGAACGTTAAAACAGGTTTTGACTCGTTCCAAACTTCTCCTGAAAGCAAAAATGTTCTTAATCGCCGTTCACAATAGTGTTAATTTGGTGCAACTGACCATGGGAAAGCAGGGCCTTTACAACCAGGCAGCACAGTGTATATTTTAGGGCTACCATAAAACGACTCGTAGAGGAAACCGCAAAAATTTATCGCAATGGCCGTAGGCTGAAGTGTCCGAAAAGTTGGCCAAGGCCGAAATAGGCTTCGAGGAATACACTTTATTGAAAGGTTTGGACAATTCAAAGAAATACTTTGGGCGAGAGAAAATCGAGTGACAAAAAGGCCATGCGCTGGACTGACCTCCAGCTGCCAAGCCCAGATGGCTACTTTCGGCCACAACACCAATTTAGATCCCATCACAATTTACTTGAAATTTCAACGTCTTTTCAGTCGTTTTCTTAGAAAGTGCACAATTTGAGCAAATGGTCAATTCTAAGGGGCTACCCCTTCACTGGCCTCAACTGACCCCTCCTTACCAAGCCTACACTGTCGAATGTCCGAATGAATACCCCTGAAAGTTGCGTGTGCTGAAATTATGACTCCTATTCGGAATCTCTGCAAAAAAAAATGGTGAATTTTCAAACTTCACTAAGTTTTTTAACAATGACATTTTTGGTGTGTTAATTTAACGACCTAAAATTGAATTTTTCAAGTATATATCTTCGATATTGTAAGACTGATGAGGCCTTTAGCTTAATTTGATTTTCCCTTAGCACCAATTAAGGTTTTAAAAAATGTTTAAAAAATATATCAGGCCTAACCCAGTAATGAAATTTTCAACTTCCCTGACTTTTATAATTTTTAAAACAAACCTTGACCACCAAAAATGCAAAAATATGACATGTGCCAATGTAATGTAAGCCAGCTACATGACAATTTATTGTTTAAGAACAGGAGATAAGCTACAGAAGAATACAAATTTTCACAGGAAGCAGTTGGTTTAGTTCTTTTTTTAAATTGACGATTTTATTACTGATGTCTTCCCAAATTAGCTAAAAGGGAAATTCTCCATTTGTATACAAGCAAATCCATGGCTGACTGAGTAGGCCTAGGCCATCTAGGCATTTTGTGTTAACTGATAAATCGCTTTATGAAAGCAAGTGCAACATTAATACCGTACAGTGCCGATTATAACACCCCCC
>JAQGAF010006288.1:0-10440 GCA_034687865.1 Kryphioiulus occultus | reverse complement strand
CCCATTGGGAGATTTGCATGTGACGTCATTTATTCAAATTTTTTAAGCGCGAATTCAAGACACTTGGTCCCCCTTAACTAACTTGATTTGAGAAACTGCATAAGGGTGGTTTGATTCAGTGCACTCATGTGAATCATGTGATTCAATACACTCGAACCAAGTAACTTGACTCGAGACAAACACGTGACTTCCTGTTTCCGTCGGTTGTTAATTCTTAAGCCAGATCCCATTCGCGTAGCCTCCAAATTTGCCCAGAAGGGGGCGACGCCATCTAAGTGATCTAAGTTACTTGGCTAAAGCTGATTTTACCCAAATTAACTTTAATTTCTACATGTAAACGGTGATGGTTAATTTTTTTGTGTTGAATCGGGGGCATGTTTGAATTTAAAAAAAAAACGAGATAAGCTCATTATATACACGGTGATAAAAATATTTAACGGTTATAATAGTTTTTAAAGCAAAAGTATGCTCCGGAATGTTTTTCTGAAAATGTATTCCACGCAAACTTCGTTTTATACAGCTTTCGTTCCAAAAAAAAACGAGTACAGATACAATGGACTCGAAACGAGGTTTTGAATTGTTTGCATATTTGCTTAATTTAAAAACACAATAACGAAGTAAGAATTTTAATATGCCCACCTAAGTGTGGCGAATTATCGGGATTGCGGGCAACACGTCTCGAAGAAAGAATCACCGGAGTTGGTGTTTACCATCTCAACATGGCCCCCTCCCCCACAGTCTGTTGATGAAATACATACTGTATAATACTTGAACGTCCCCTAACTAAAGGTAGGAGGCTACAAATTCTTAAATACATGCATGGGAAGCAGTCACATAAAGCAGTAAAGTGCAGTATTGCAATTTCGGAGTTCGATTTAATTACCAAACTCCAGTTATTTTACCAAGCACAGTGCAATTTCATCCCACAATAAAACAATTTAAATACTGCAACTGCAGTTTAGTTAAGTTAAACAGTTACATGTACCTGGGTAGGCGTAATTGCATACAAGGCAAAAACCTCTGGGTTTTATTGAATTGTTTAATACATTTTTATAAGTCAAATACATTTTCCGCCATCTACAAGTAGAACGTGTAACTTACTACGAATTTTTTTTTAATTCTTAACTTTCTCCATTTATTTATTAAAAACCAAATGTCAAGAATCCAACATTCAATTCGAAAGTGATATTTGAACATTCGATGGATCAGGTACATTGTACATGTACATGTACTTGTCTACTGGAATTGGTTTTGCAAATTCCGTGACTTTTTCACGACTTCAACATTTTTCCCATGCCCATTAGAAAATATGGTGCCTTTTTCAAGCATTGTGTCGTGACAAAATAGCGATTTTCAGAAACATCATCTACCACTGTGGCGACATGATTATTACCTAAAAACACGCTGTACGCGAATTTCCTTGCGAAATATGTGACCAATGGAAGAATTTAAACCCAGATTTATATTTTGTGAATAAAACAAAAGGTAAAAATTCCATACCCTCTTGTAAATTTCACGACTTTTCCATTACCCTGATGTAAATTTCACGACTTTTCCATTACTTCCATGACCTGAATTTCATTTCATGAATTTTCCATGACTTCCATGACCGGTAGACACCCTGTGGATATAGCGACTTATTCTACGTGTAAATGTAAATGGTGGAAGTTAAATTTAGCAGTTACATGTATATGTATGATAATTTAATGAAGCAATTAAATATGGACCAAAGTTTTGCATATTTGCCATATAGTTAATTGCAGTTGCATATCAGAACTTCACTGCAACTTTTTTGCAGTTTAATGCACATTGTGTGAAAACTTGGAACTTTTTAGGTCAGGGTCTGGTATACAGTGCACCCAGCACATGGTCGTATTCCAATTCTCATAATAGGGAAAGGGTGTAATGACTTAACCATATCAGCTAACGCCCTGCCCAAAATGGCGCCGAAGGTACGCAGATTCCTGCCGGGATCCATCTCTAATAGAACGAGTCCATGAGCATAAAATTTGATTTTTTTCGACGGAGTTGAAACCCCTTACAAAATGCGGAGGATGAGGGCAAACACCTTTGTTCGAAACACTGCAGCGTCTGCACACACACACAGACAGTCAATTTTATTGCCAGCTTCTTCTTCACCCCGCTCCGTTGTCATGGCAACGTCTGCAGGAAGAACTGCTGGATCGAGATTGAACTTAGCCCTGAGGTGACCGCTAATTATGTGGGGAGGGTGCGGGGTGTCCGTAAAAGAGGTTGGAAAATGACGCCAAACGAGATGGATCTCAAACTGCATTTACATACTGTAGAAATTGGTATTTGTGACATTGAACTGCACTTCAGTTTGATGTTTCATGAAAGAGGATGTTCAAGTACTATGTCAGAATATGGGGGAGGGGGTCAAATGATGATATCATTATTGCTGCTTTCTAAAACATTGGGTTAATATCCATTATTGGTGACCCAGTTTTGTGGAAGATGTACATGTATGGCGTTTTTTTCTTCATATCGTTCGCTTGACTATCACTTTCGTTGGCAACAGTAACACGGACCGTGACCTTACACGGTTAGTAATACGGTCAGTCACTTTAATCAGTAGAAATGACAGTATGCGTCAATATTTTCGCGACCCTACATGGTCAATATTTTACTGTCAGTAAAAAACTCAGCACCATCGTGAACTTCGTTGAGTGAGGTTCTAAAGTACCACGGATTGAAGTGAAAGGCAAAAGCCTATTTGGAGACTTACGAGGCTTATTTAGCGATAATTTCAATAATCACTCGCAAACGGTACGATGATGATTGAGAAAAACAGCGAAAAATGTGTTCTCATACGAATTTCTTCGACGAAATTCAACGCATGTGGCACGTCCGTCTTCCATGAAGGCTGGCGCAATGCTGACAGATTTACTGACGAACGCCCTTACACGGTCAGTATTATTGTCAATAATACTGACAGTAGTTATCCGAAAATCCGGATAATCGTCATTATGGAACGTCAATACTCAGTATTGCCCTTACACGATCCGTATTACAGTCCGTATTTGTCGAAACTGACAGTAATAATTCCCGTGTAGGGTCCCCTAAATTGCCACCATGCCCCGGTTGCTTGAAGGGCTAGTTTTTCGACTTGTTTTCAGTGATTTATGAATAATTTTTTTTATCAAAATGTATGTTTTGTAATTTTATGAACCAGAAACAGGTTATTTTCATACTGTATTGCCTAAAATAGGAGAAAAGAAAGTGAAAACTAGATCATAGATACCCCCCTATAAGTGTATGAAAACAGCATAAAAAAGCGATGCTTCTGTTTTAAGTCACCCGCCTGGAAGCGACCTGACGTATTAAAGAGCGGGGTATACCTGTATTTGTCAGTGACACAATTCAAAAAACTTCAACTTGCTTACAGGAGAAGCACGTGACTTTATAATCACACGCGCGATGTGATACCCACGTGGGTCAACCCAGGGTGGCCTGGACACCTTGTATGCGCAATGGTGTTTTATAGACACGTTTCTTATTTTTAAAAAAAAACATTTCAAATATGAATGTCAGAGCTAGGCAACGAACTCAATGCGTTGATTCGCTTCATCGACAATGCCTGTAACCGAATGCGCCTTACCTTATAATAAATTTCACTTTACGAACAGCCTTGACAACAAAAGAAACTTTACCGAACCGCCAATTTCTATTCTGAACTTTCCATTCCCTTTTGTTCACAGCGTTGCATTATGGGACACGGTGACGTCATTCAGTTTGCTTGGCTGGGGCATACAGGCCCTGTCAACAGCTGTTTGCACGAAGTTTAAAATTTCTTGTAGACAAGTGATCAGTTCGTAATTTATATTTTATGAAGATTTTTTTACCAAGGATGTTGCCGAAAACATCTACTATATAACGCGACGTAGAGCTGCTAGGAAGAGGCGACGAAAAATTGACCATCATGACATTGTGGGTGACAAACGTTTTTTTATTTTGACATTTTACTTAAAATATGTTACACAGGATCATTTTATTGTTGGAATTATGAGGCGGATTACAGATTCACAAAGCCGCAGATTATTTGATGGACAGGTGTAAAACACATGTATATCCACTTGTCCGCTAGCTGCTCATACAAAAAAATAGAAATCAAAAGCAAGGCGAAAATATGTTATTTGATCATGCTGAAAATTGACTGAACAAATTCCATGCAATACTTTCAGTGCAATCTTTCTGTGGGAATATTAGGTTATTAATGATTTCCTTTATGCCCATAATAGCAGAAAATGTGTGGCTCATCTTCATTGCCCCCTCAGAAACGATTCAAAGTGCCTATTGCGTACTTCCCAATCGATTGCATCAAACATGTCAAATGTTGAGCTTTCAAAATATCGCGACATCAAGAGGTATTCAATGAGATTATACGACAGTGGCAATCTGGGCAGATGTTTGCGAAGTCTCTCCTCGTGCTTCTTGTGCGGTCAGGCATTTCAACGACATCTGCGCCTTTAGCCACTCGTAATACGTGGCATCCCCTTCTAGTTTTGCTATCAGGCGTGCAGGCATACGTGACCAACCCTGGGAACTAAGTCTTGCTCCGCACTCTATCATCATTCTGGCAAAGTCCTTTTCGTCATTTTGGAATGCCCAATACAGCAGACTAAAGCTGTCCCTGATGCAAGATTTCACCGCAACACCTTCTGCCAGCAAAGTTTTAAAGAGGTGCCTCACACCTATGCAATTTAGGTATTGGGGTTCTATGACCGCTCTGTAGATCAACAGGAGTGTAATGATCATTGGATCACATTGTTGATGGCTATCATTAATGGCGTACTACCTTGAAAGTTCTTGTTGATGTCTGCTCCTGCCTTCAGCAGAACTATGGCTGCATCCACCGCTTTTATTCTGCAGGCATGGTGGAGAGGAAGCTCAAATTTGGGCTAGTGTTCTTTGGTCATCCAATTAACACTGGCACAGTGGCCTATAAGAGTTTCCACGTCAAATTCGTCACCAAAGGATATGGCTTGCAGAAGTAGAGTGGCGTTATTAACCACAGCATCCAGGCTGTAAGAATTTGGCCTGGCACTGTTGGTTTTCAAGAGTTCCTCTACTTTTCTCGAATTTTTCTTCTGCAACAACAGCATGAGGTCGTCATAGAAGCGTTTCCTACAGGCTAGCTTCCAAATCCTTCGGCTGTTTCTTTGCTTCGACTCTGGCCGGTGTTTTCAAATTCGTCAGATGCATATTTTCTTCGACTCTGGTTGTGGTTTTCAACTCCTTCTGCTTCTTATTTCCCTTAACTCTGGTTGGTGTTTTCAAATTCGTCAACTGCTTATTTTCCTTAACTCTGATTCGGGTTTTCAAATTCTTCAGCTGTTTCTTTTCTTCGACTCTGAATGGTGTTTCCAACAGTAAACGAAGGAATAAATGGCAACATAAAAGTGGACAATTAATGTTGCGAATACTTGACACCAGAACAAGGGTAGGCCTATAATTGGGTATATTAATTTCACCTCTTCCCTCTAACTAACTTGCATAAAAGTAAAGTTACAGGGTAAATTATGCAAACTCATTTTCAAAACATTATTGACGGGCGCCATGGGGTACTATTTTGGAAAACTAGATTAAAGTATTGCAACACCATCTGAGGGGGAGCTGGGTTGGCCAATTTTCTTTCATAAAACATTCCATTGGTCATTCTTTTTATATTTCTGCCCATTACATGCAAGTACGAATCTCTGCTTTTTTTGGGGATGGGGAAACAAAAACGTCGCCTCTAATACATCAGGTAACGTCTTTTGGCTTCAGGTCCCTCCTTGTTTGTTACGTCCTGCATGACCACTCCCGCCAATCTGTATTAACGTGATTATATCCTTGTGTTACAACTCATTCAGACTTATTTCCAAACCAAAAAGCTTCGTTTTACCATTTAGTTTGTGATAAAATTTCGCGTAGTTTTTTTTCATCATATTGTGCAACTCTAATACCTTACTGGCTAAAACTTTGATATAAATTTGATTCAAATTGTCATGTTTGAGTATTACGCCCATGCAATTGTGTCGTAATTCACTCGTTTCTTGGTTTACTTCTTTTTGACCTCTTGGCCTTAGCTTTGATTTCCATTTGAGAAAACATTTCGAATTGAGCGACAATCGAATGAAAAATGAAAAATGATGTATTCAACAACACGCCACCTCACATAAGTACCTACAGTATCTGCACTTCTTCTTTTGGCATCTGACATCTTGTTCGTGAGGGAATTTCAACAGGAATGTGGAAACAGCTGTTTTTGTGCAAATGTGAAAATGTCGCTGGACGTATCCTAAACCGGGTCAGTTCGTGACCTTTATTTGACGGAGTTTCCCGGTGTTTCCGGTAATTTGGAGCAATTATCAAGATGAAAATCGACTGCTCATGAAATGGTAATGTAGACCTATAGTATAATTTTTTTTGGATTTACACATTTTGGTTTAGATTGTTACGTTTCATGCCCATGGAATTTGTTAATGTACAAATCGTGAAATGTGCACCTCAGTGGTTATGGGAACCAGGGCCCTATTTCATAAAACGTGAGGATGAGAAGGAAAATGTGCATTAATGGGTTATAGGAACCTACTTGATGACATATCGTTGCCTACATCATTCAGATTCCCATAACCCTAGAGGTGCACATTTCCCTTCTCTTTCTCAATTCTTCACTCCTCATGCTTTACGAAATAGGGCCCTGGTAACCACTCCATCATCCGTACAGGCTCCCATCACCCTTGAGGTGTCATTTCACTATGCTCATCCTCAGGTCTTCTCACGTTTTATGAAATAGGGCCCAGGTATAGAATGAGTCATGTGTGGGACTTCTAAAAGCGTTTTCTTCTAACCCACAGAAATTGTTGACAGAAGGTTATGTCCCAATTTTCAAAGCTACATGCACCCGCTATAGTGGTAAGAAAATTTTGTTGTTGGCCGTTGATATTTGCCTTGGTGTTAGACCTCACCAGGGCCCTATTTCATAAAACTTGAGAAGTAAAGAATTGATGATGAGGAATGAAATGTGCACCTCGAGGTATGTTATGGAAACCATCATGAAGAATGAGGGATAATACTCGTGTTGCTATATGTAATCAATCAGGTTCCTATATAAGACCCTTGAGGTGCACATTTCCCTCCTCAAAAGCGAATTAATCCGGCAACATGAAAGCAGAAGTGGAAAATTGTCAGAAATATGTGACTATCCATAGTCAAATTCCAGACGAATTTAGAATTGCCATCCTAAACATATGAGGTTTGAACGAGTCTGGAATGTATCTAAAAGTGGACAGGACTCGCATCAATGATCGAGTTAGGCTAATTCTCTAGTTTAAATCTACATGTACTTAATCTATAATCCAGATTCTACTCTAGTCATATTTTTAAATTTTGCGCAATTTCATGTATATCTCGTTCTATCTCTAGTACAATTCAAAAAATGTTGTCGAAAAGGCACCCGTGGGAAGATTTATATGCATGCCATCGTTAATGGGAGTCGAATGATGATAGGAAAAGGGGCTCCAGGGGCCAATGGGATGATGATTCCATCATTTCTCATCCAGTTTTGCAGAAAATTTGCAACTTTGTTTTTAATATGCATTTGTGTGAATCCAGTAATATTTTGATAAAAATTTCGCTCCTTTCGAATATTTTCGGTCTGCTAAGTAAATTAAGATACAGACGTTCAGGACATCTTTTTTATTTTTGTCATTGCAAGTTCGATCCTTGAGCATAGTAAATGTCAAACACTGCTGTCGAAATTAACTCGTATATTCGCATTTAGTATAGAACATTCAAGTATTATTTCATTTTTGGGGGGAAGGGGGTTCATCAAATGATTGGGTTAAAACACATCATTGCTCATCCATTTGGCAAAAAAATAGCCTGCAGTGCTGTTTTTTAATGTTTTTCTGCGATACATGTAATTCTTTTATTAACATTTTTCCATTCGATTTTTTTTTGTGATGGGGGGTCTGAAAATCACGGTTTTGTGTAGACTTTTACTTGAACGACCCCTAAATGATTACATCATCATTGATTCTCCGTCATAATTTGGTCACTCCCTGCAAAAGTTGTGGTATAATACATTAGCGTCCTTTTGAATATTTTGCTATTCTATATTAAATATAAGCAAAGGAAAAACTACGTTTTTCATAAGGGCGTAGGTGACGAACCTCAGACGTACTACCCCTTGAAATTTGAGATTGGCAAACAATGCACACACCTATGTAAGTGCACTACCCCTCGCAATCAGGGGCGATTTTTGTACATGTAAAAGTATATGAACTCCCCGCCCCCTAAGCTGTGTATCTTAGGGGGAGGGGAGTTTTGGCGACAACAAAGACGAATACATCTATGAGGAATTTTTTTTAATATACCATAATGAAATCATTCTATATTGGCACAAGTCTTTATTTTAGTCTTTATTTACAAACTTACTCAAATAGGCTAGATACACTTATTGGTATTTGAATGTAAGGAAAAACCACAAATAGTGGTTCAAAGTTACCCTAAATGACTGTATTTTGATGTTTCATTCATGTGTTCGAGAAAAGCAGTACAGTACATATACACATTGTGGCTATTGGCACCTCGACATCTGAATAGGAACATCTTTGGAAAGTTTGCTGTGTTGCAAATATCCACTTCAGGAGCACGTCGGAATGCAAGAGATTGCGCTGAAGCTCTTTAGTCTGCCGATGCTCATTGGACATAGCTGTTGAGGGAGAGGTAATTAATGACAGCAGGAGGTAGGGGCAATTTGGCCAGACACCCAAGGATGCTCCGCTTGTGCGTCTTGGCCAAGTGCATTCGGATTGACTGCATGCAGTGACACTTCAGCGACAATGGTGAGCTCAGCTGCATCATTGTCCATTCATACAACTTGCAGTTTCTTGGTAATTTTCTTGTCGAATGACCAAACTTAAGTGATTGCTTGACGAATCCAAGCCTTGCCCCGCAATCGATGAGCATTCTGGCAAGGTCCTTGTCGTCATTCTGCAGAACCCAATATAATGGAGTACATCCATCCTCGTCGCATGTGTTCACCGCAATGCCGTTCAGCAGCAATACCATGACAATGTGACGTGCGCCTTTGCGCTTTAAACATTTGCAGGCGATATAGAGAGGGCATTGGAAGTATGTCCACTGCACGCTGATGTCTGCACCGTTAGCCAACAGCAGGGTTACCAGTTCTGGTTTGATGGTTTCTGCGGCCAGACGTAATAGCGTGCGATAGTGGAAATCCGTTTTGTTAATATCCGCTCCAGCCTTCATAAGAAAGCTGGTCACTTCATCCTGTCCTATTCTGAAGGCATGGTGGAGAGGAAGAGCCGACCAATCGCACTGGTCATCGCTCATCCAATTTATGTCGGCTCCATGATTAACCAGAAGCTGGACATAATCGAGGCGACTCATCTTAATGGCCAACAAAAGTGGAGTGGTGCCGTGCACCATCGTGTCCAGGCTGAAACTGTTGTCCTTCAAGAGTTTTTCAGCTGTCTCCCACTTGTTCTTCCTCATGGCCTGCATGAGTTCCATACATAAGCGTTTCTTATGAAAGGAGGCTTTCAATTCCGCATATATCTTCAGCCTTGAACAACATTAGCATCAGATACCAGCACATCCAGGAGTTGATGGGCACATGAAGGCAAAAATGAAAAGTGAAAAATGAAACATTCAGAAACATATGGTAATCCTCTGTCAATTTTCCCGCATAATTTTTTGCCAGGTTTTTTTTTGGTGGAATGATTCCACAACGATTTGAAAATCTTATCGCTGAAATGTGAACGTTTAAGGGAGGGGGATTGGCCAAATGATGGCTTATCATTTACTTTTCATTCAACATAGGGTTAAAATCCATCTTCTGTGATCTACAGTAGTTTTGCCAAAAAATTCGTAAAACTTCTATCCATAAAGGGCGCACTGGCATTTTTATGATTTCTTTAATCCCAAATCTCATTTTGTTGACCAGAAAATTTCCGAAAATATCATCAGGTGTCATCCATTTACAAGCACCATCATCCAGTTAGGGGCCATCCATGAAGGACGTCAGGCTTATTTGGGATACACTTTTTATAAAAATTTCGCCATCGGCATTCCCTTAAGAGATCGAGTGAAGGAGTTAAATTCCTCATGTTATCGTCTTGTTATCCTCATGTAACATATTATTTTATACTACGTTTTTTAAAAACAAGCAAATCAATAAAAAATTAACTTGCCAGTTATTCAGCAGACCTTACTCGAGTGCATGATTGACAGAAATACCAGCAATTTATGCTGATAATTTTTTATTCACGATTTCTTTCGTTCCGATTTGAATTACACTTTCCAGGTGTCGTTCTTTTTTCGTCGTAACCAAGGCAACGGCTCGTTCGATTTTGGTTCGATCGAATTCGATTTATTGGTTTCCTGGAGATTGTAATTGAAATCTGAACG
>JAQGAF010006287.1:0-10442 GCA_034687865.1 Kryphioiulus occultus | reverse complement strand
AAGACGAAGACGACGACTAAGACGAAGACGACGACTAAGACGAAGACGACGACTAAGACGAAGACGACGACTAAGACGAAGACGACGACTAAGACAACAACGACTAAGACAATGACGACGACGACAATGACTAAGACGACGACGACGATGACGATGACTAAGACGACGACTACTATGACTACGACGACGACGACTAAGAATACAATGACGATGACGATGACGACATTTGGAAAAAACATGTAAAAATATGTGGAAAAACTTGTCCTCTACATGTAGAGAAAACATGTTCCCTACATGGAGAGAACATGTTTTTTAACATGTAGAGAACATGTAAAGAACATATTTTTTCGACAAGTTTTCCTACATGTAGCGAAAATAATTTTTCTACATGTAGAGAACATGTTTTCTCCATGTCTTCATCGTAGTCTTAGTCGTCATCGTCGTCATCGTAGTCTTAGTCGTAGTCATAGTCATCGTTGTAGTCGTCGTCGTCGCCGTCGTCGTAGTCATAGTCATCGTTGTAGTCGTCGTCGTCGCCGTCGTCGTAGTCTTAGTCTTAGTCGTAGTCTTAGTCGTTGTCACAATCGTAGTGGTCGTCGTAGTCGTCGTAGTCGTCGTAGTCTTAGTCGTCGTCGTAGTAGTCATAGTAGTCAGTCTTCGTCGTATCGTCATCGTAGTCTTAGTCTTCGTCGTCGTCATCGTCGTCGTAGTTTTAGTTGTCGTCGTAGTCTTAGTCATCGTCGTCGTCTTCGGCATTGTCATCGTCGTAGTAGTCTTAGTCATCATTGTAGTCTTCGTCATAGTCTTAGTCATAATCGTAGTCATAATCGTCATCGTCGTTGTCATCGTCGTCGTCGTCGTAGTCGTAGTCTTAGTCATCGTCTTAGTTGCCATCGTCGTCATTGTCGTAGTCTTAGTCGTCGTCGTAGTCTTAGTCATTGTCGTCGTCATCTTTGTCATCATCGTCTTCGTCGTCGTCGTCTTCGTCGTCATCGTCGTCATCGTAGTCTTACTTTTCGTTGTCGTACTTTTAGTTGTCGTTGTCATCAACATCGTCTTAGTCGTTGTGGTAGTCGTGGTCGTTGTTGTAGTCTTAGTCATCGTCGTAGTCTTAGTCGTCGTCGCTGTCGTATTCATAGTCTTAGTAGTAGTTGTAGTATTAGTCGTAGACATAGTCTTAGTCGTCGTCTTTGTCATCGTGGTCGTCGTCGTAGTCTTAGTCATCGTCGTCATTTCCGTCATCGTCATCATAGTCTTAGTCGTCGTCGTAGTCGTAGTCGTAGTCGTCGTCGTAGTCTTAGTTGTCGTCGTCGTAGTATTAGTCGTCGTCGTCGCCGTCGTCATAGTCTTAGTCTTGGTCGTCGCAATAGTCATAGTCTTAGTCATCGTAGTCTTAGTCGTTGTCATAGTCGTCATCGTAGTCTTAGTCGTTGTTGCAGTCGTAGTCGTCGTAGCCTTAGTCGTCGTCGTAGTCATCATCGTAGTCTTAGTCTTCGTCATAGTCGTCATCGTAGTCTTAGTCTTCGTCGTAGTCATCGTCGTCGTAGTCGTAGTCTTAGTCATCGTCTTAGTCGTCGTAGTCGTAGTCTTAGTCATCGTCTTAGTCGTCGTCGTCATCGTCGTCATCGTCGTCATCATCGTAGTCTTAGTCTTAGTCATCATTGTCGTCTTCGGCGTTTTCATAGTCTTAGTAGTCTTAGTCGTCGTTGTAGTCGTCGTCGTAGTCTTAGTCGTCGTCCTCGTAGTCGTCGTAGTCGTTGTCTTAGTCGTAGTCATTGTCTAAGTCATAGTCGTAGTCTTAGTCGTCGTAGTAGTCTTAGTCATCGTCGTAGTCATAATCATCATCGTTGTCGTCGTCGTCGTTGTCATCGTCGTCGTCATCGTCTTAGTCGTCGTCGTAGTCGTAGTTGTCGTCGTAGTCTTAGTCATCATCGTAGTTTTAGTCATTGTCGTAGTCTTAGTCGTAGTCGCAGTCGTTTCGTCGTAGTCGTCGTAGTCGTAGTCTCAGTCGTCTTAGTTGTTGTCGTCGTCATTGTCCTAGTCTTAGTCGTCGTCGTCTTTGTCATCGTCGTCTTCGTCGTCGTCGTCTTTGTCGTCATCGTCGTCGTCAGTCTTAGTCGTCGTAGTAGTCTTAGTCATCGTCGTTGTCGTAGTCGTCGTCTTAGTCGGCGTTGTAATCTTAGTCGTTGTCGTATTTTTAGTCGTCGTTGTCATCGTCGTCGTCTTAGTCATTGCAGTAGTCGTAGTCATCGTTGTAGTCTTAGTCATCGTCGTAGTCTTAGTCGTAGTCGTCGTCTTAGTCAGCGTCGTAGTCTTAGTCGTACTTTTAGTCGTCATTGTCATCATTGTCGTCTTAGTCGTTGCGGGAAAATCGTCGTCTTTGTCATCGTGGTCGTCGTAGTCTTAGTCGTCGTCGTCGTTTCCGTCATCGTCATCATAGTCTTAGTCGTCGTTGTAGTCTTAGTCATCGTCGCAGTCATCATCGTAGTCTTAGTCATCGTCGTAGTCATAGTCGTCGTCGTCGTTGTCGTCGTAATCTTAGTCATCGTCGTAGTCACAGTCGTCGTCGTCGTCGTCACGTCGTCATCGTCGTCATCATCGTCATCGTCGTCATCGTCATAGTCGTCGTGGTAGTCGTAGTCGTCGTCGTTGTCTTAGTCGTCGTCGACGAAATTGGCAAAAATGGCAAAATTGGCGAAAATGGAAAAAATGGTCAAAATGGCAAAAATGGGAAAATTGGCTAAATGGTAAAAATGGCAAAATTGGGAAAATTGGCATAAATAGCAGTATTGTTAAAAATGGCAAAAATGGGAAAATTGGCAGAATGGCAAAAATGGCAAAAATGGTAAAAATGGTAAAAATGGCAAAAATGGCAAAATTGGAAATAATGGGAAAATTGGCAAAATGGTAAAAATGGCAAAATTGGGAAAATTGGCCCAAATCTGCAAAAATGGCAAAAATGGTAAAATTGGTAAAAATGGCAAAATTGCAAAAAATTACAAAAAGGTAAAAATGGAAAAATATCAAAAATGGCAAAAATGGCTAAATTGGCGAAAATCGCAAAATTGGCAAAAATGGCAAAAAAGGTAAAATTGACAAAAATGGCCCAAATCTGCAAAAATGGCAAAAATGGTAAAATTGGTAAAATTGGTAAAATTGGTAAAATTGGTAAAAATGGTAAAAAATAGTAAAAATGGCAAAATTGGCAAAAATGCTAAAAATGGAAAAAATGGGAAAAAACGGCAAAATCGGCAAAAATGGCAAAAATGGGAAAATTTGAAAAACTTGCCAAAATGTCAAAATTGGCAAAAATGGTAAAAATGACAAAAATGGTAAAAATGGCAAAATTGGCAAAAAGGTAAAAATGGAAAAAATAGCAAAAATGGTAAAATTGGAAAAAATGGTAAAATTAGAAAAAAATGGCAAAATTGGTAAAAATGGCAAAAATGGCCAAATTGGTAAAAATGGCAAAATTAGTAAAAATGGCAAAATAGGCAGAAATGGTAAAAATTCCAAAAATGGTAAAATTGGTAAAAATAGTAAAAATGGCAAAATTGGCAAAAATGGTAAAAATGGCAAAATTGGGAACATTGGCAAAAATGGCAGTATTGGTAAAAACGGCAAAAATGGGAAAATTGGCAAAATGGTAAAAATTGCAAAAATGGTAAAAATGGCAAAAAGGTAAAAATGGAAAAAAAATGGCAAAAATGGCTAAATTGGCGAAAATGGCGGAATTGGCAAAAATGGCAACAATTGGTAAAATTGGCAAAAATGGCAAAAGGGTAAAAATGGAAAAAATGGTAAAAATGGCAGAATTGGCAAAAATAGCTAAATTGGCCTGAATGGTAAAAATGGCAAAATTGAAAAAAATGGTAAAATTGGCAAAAAAAAAGGCAAAATCGGCAAAAATAGCAAAAATGGTAAAAATGGGAAAATTGGCAAAATGGTAAAAATGGCAGTATTGGTAAAAATGGCAAAAAAGTGAAAATTGGCATAATAGTAAAAATGGCAAAAATGGTAAAAATGGTAAAAATGGCAAAAATGGAAAAATTGCCAAAAATGGTAAACTTGCCAAAAATGACAAAATTTGTAAAAATAGTAAAATTGGAAAAAATGGCAAAATTAGCAAAAATGGTAAAAAATGGCAAAATCGACAAAAATTGTAAAAATTCGAATAATGTTAAAATTGGTAAAATTGGTAAAAATGGTAAAAATGGCAAAAATGGCAAAAATGACAAAAATTGAAAAATTTGCAAAATGGTATAAATGGCAAAATTGGCAAAAATGGCAAATATGGGAAAATTGGCAAAATGGTAAAAATGGCAAAAATGGTTAAAATGGCAAAAATGGTAAAATTACCAAAAATGGCAAAATTGGTAAAAATGGCAAAAATGGCAAAATTAGCACAAATCGGCAAAATCGCCAAAAATGGTAAAGTTGGTAAAATTGGTAAAAATGGCAAAAACTGCAAAATTGGCAACAAATTGTAAAAATGGCAAAAATGGGAAAATTGGCAAAAAATAGCAAAAAGTAAAAATGGAAAAAACGGCAAAAATGGCTAAATTGGCGTAGATGGCAAAATCGCCAAAAATGGTAAAGTTGGCGAAATTGGCAAAAATGGCAAAAATGGTAAAATTGGCAAAATTGGCAAAAAGGTAAAAATGGAAAAATTAGCAAAAATGGTAAAATTGGCAAAAATTGCAAAAATGGCAAAAACGGCAAAATCGGCAAAAATGGCAAAATCGGCAAAAAAAGGGCAAAAATGGTAAAATTTGCTAAAATAACAAAACTGGCAAAAATAGTAAAATTTGAAAAAATGGCAAAAATGGTAAAAATGGGAAAATTGGCAAAATGGTAAAAATGGCAGTATTGGTAAAAATAGCAAAAAAGTGAAAATTGGCAAAATAATAAAAATGGCAAAAATGGTAAAATTGCCAAAAATGACAAAATTTGTAAAAATGGTAAAATTGGCAAAAATGGCAAAATTAGCAAAAATGGTAAAAAATGGCAAAATCGGCAAAAATGGTGAAAATTCCAATAATGGTAAAATTGGTAAAAATGGTAAAAATGGCAAAAATTAAAAAATTTGCAAAATAGTAAAAATGGCAAAATTGGGAAAATTGGCAAAAATGGCAGTATTGGTAAAAATGGCAAATATGGAAAAATTGGGAAAATTGGCAAAATGGTAAAAATGGCAAAAATGGTAAAAATTAAAAAAATTGCAAAACTGGTAAAATTGGCAAAAAATGGTGAAATTGGCAACAAATGGCAAAAAATGGTAATATTGGCAAAAATGGTAAAAATTGCAGTATTGGTAAAAATGGCAAAATTGGGGAAATTGGAAAAAATAGCAGTATTGGTAAAAATGGCAGAAATGGGAAAATTGGCAAAATAGTAAAAATGGCAAAAATGGTAAAAATTGCGAAAATGGCAAAATGGGAAAATTGGCAAAATGGCAAAAATGGCAAAAATAGCAGAATTGGCAAAAATGGTAAAATTAGCAAAAATGGTAAAATTGACAAAAATGGTAAAATTGGCAAAATGGCAAAAATGGAAAATTTGGCAAAATGGTAAAAATGGCAAAATTGGGAAAATTGGCAAAAATGGCAGTAATGGTAAAAATGACAAATATGGGAAAATTAGCAAAATGGTAAAAATGGCAAAAATGGTAAAAATGGCAAAATTGGCAAAATGGTAAAAATGGCAAAAATGGTAAAAATGGCAAAAATGGCAAAAATGGTAAAATTGGAAAAATGGTAAAAATGGTAAAACTGACAAAAATGGTAAAATTTGAAAAAATGGCAAAAATGGGATAAATGGCAAAATTGGCAAAAATGGTAAAAATGGCAAAAATGGAAAAATGGAAAAAATGGCAAAAATGGCAAAATTGGCAAAAATGGCAAATATGGCAAAATTGGCAAAAATGGCAAAATTAGCAAAAATGGCAAAATCGGCAAAAGGGTAAAAATGGAAAAATCGTTAAAATTGGCAAAACTCTTCAAAAATGGCAAAAATCATCAAACATGGCAAAAATGGAAAAATGGACTAAAATGGCAAAAATCGACAAAAATCGAAAATATAGCAAAAATCGATGAAAATGGCAAAATCGACAAAAATGGTAAAAATGGCATAAATCTGTAAAAATGGTAAAAATGGCATAAATCTGTAAAAATGGCAAGAATAGACAAAAATGGAAAAATGGACTAAAATGGCAAAAATCGGTAAGAATGACAAAATTGGCAAAAATCAGTAAGAATGACAAAATTGGCAAAAATCGGTAAGAATAACAAAATTGGCAAAAATCCATAAAATGTCAAAAATGGCAAAACTTGACAAAAATGGCAAAAATTTGTAAATATGGCAAGAATAGGCAAAAATGGCAGAAATCGACAAACATGGCAAAAATGGAAAAATGGACTAAAATGGCTAAAAGGGACACAAATGGCAAAAATCATCAAAAATGGCAAAAATTGGTAAAAATCCACAAAAATGGCAAAAATCGACAAAAATCGATAAATATAGCAAAAATAGCAAAAATCGACAATAATGGTAAAAACGGAAAAAATCTGTAAAAATGGCAAGAATAGTTAAAATGAAAAACTTAACTAAAAAGGCAAAATTCGATAAAAATGGCAAAAATCGGTTAAAATGGCAAAATTAGCAAAAATCGACAAAAACGGCAAAAATCCTAAAAATGGCAAAAATCTGTAAAAATAGCAAAAATCGGCAAACATGGTAAAAATCGACAAAAATGGACTAAAATGGCAAAAATCGATAAAAATGGCAAAAATCGGTAAAATTCGCAAAACTCATCAAAAATGGCAAAAATCATCAAACATGGCAAAAATGGAAAAATGGACTTAAATGGCAAAAATCGATGAAAATGGCAAAAATTGGTAAAAATCCACAAAATGGCAAAAATCAACAAAAATGGCAAAAATCAACAAAAATGGCAAAAATCTGTAAAAATGAACTAAAATGTCATCATTCGATAAAAATGGAAAAATCGGTAAAATTGGCAAAACTCCTCAAAAATGGCAAAAATCATCAAAAATGGCAAAAATCGAACAAAATGGCAAAAATTGGTGAAAATCCACAAAAATGGCAAAAATCAATAAAAATCGCCAAAATCGACAAAAATGGCAAAAATCAGCAAAAAAAGCAAAATTCGATAAAATGGCAATTAAATCATCAAAAGTAGCAAAAGTCGGAAAAAAATGGCAAAAATTGGTAAAAATCGACAAAAATGGCAAATATCGATAATAATGTCAAAAATGGCAAAACCGACAAAATTAAATTTAAGTTCCATATATAGTGAACAAAGGAATTTAGGTTGAAATGCCATATACAAAGTGGAACAAGGTCAATTTGTATCTGATTATTGAGAATGTCAATATTCTTCATTTTTATTTGTTAAACCATTGCTTTTCGTATACATGATTAGCTTATTCAAATACAGTATAAAGGTTAAATGGTGAAAAACCGCATAGCTGGAAAACCACCTTGTTGACCTATGCATTCGAAATTAACTGCGATTATCAGTAACCCCCTCCAAATGAGTGCGATGACGTCACGTCGAGTTAAAATCTCTGAAAAATGAGAAAAACTCAGCGAAAACACCGTTGATAGCCAACGTGTATAAAAACCATATTTACTTTTGGTTGAAAATTGGTTTCTTGGGTGCTTTTTATAAATGGTACAATCATGAGTGAACAATGTGATCGCTGGTGCTAGCAGACAACATGACCCATCCATGTGCCAACTGTGTAATGCTAACCCTCACCAACAATATGGTCCTCGAATGATCCTTCCATGACGGGTTACAGAATTTCGAACACGAAATGGCCTTTCAATTAGAGAAAATTTTCCTCGGGTTAGTCATTAATTAACATTTATTTCCCAAATTTTTACCTGATAACGAGTCAGCCATTATGACTCGATTTCTTTTTGCGCCCAGTTACAGAGAATATTCCCAGTAAACTATGCATGTCATTATTCAATTTCCTTTCAACTTATTGCATGAGGCTACGGTAGCCGAGAGTCAATATGAGGGATGTTATTAGTTTTTTTTGGATAACATGAACTCAGGTCCCAGATTATCGGGGTGCCAGACCGCAGTAGCAAATTTAGGTCTACGCCATTCATGTCTTAATGAAAAAGCGCATATACTCTACTGTATGTCTGGAAATGGTCATAGAATGTGCACGTACAAACGTTTTTCTATATATCCTTTTATACCGATATGGTATTGTGGATACAAAATATCCCTATCGCCCTCGTTTAGTTTTCGGTGTTGACTCAAGGTTTAGCCTATAGAGTCCAAATACAGAAAGATAACGTTAGGCGCTACAAATTAACAAAAACATAAGCTGATTTGTAATCTGTGACTATCACGATTTCATATATCAGGTTCTATAATCATAACAATTGAAAATTAATGGAGAACTGAGGCACTTTCAGGACACACCTGGTAAGTTCCTGCTGCCAGCAATAATGAACAATTTGCTTTGACAATTTAAGTCTTTCTTGCACTTTTGTCGCCAAATTAGAACATTGGGCCCAGGCTGTTTGGTTAAAAATAGCGGACTGATCATTCTAATAGCCGAATTACAAGAAAAGGCGCGATGGATAAATATTTGAATTGTTATGAACATATAGATCACATAATTTATGTTGACAAAGCTATTTACGGCTAAAAAATTACTTATATTGGATTACTTACAATTTCTCTGTATAAGTTCATTAACGAAATTCTCATATTCATACATGTGTTGTATATGAAAAAACTGATTTATGCTGCCACCAAGTCAAACGTACATGTATTAGTGTTTCTGTCATCTGAGCAATTTTTGGTGGTTTCTCAATTAAGATGCACGTTTATATTCGTCAACATCAAAATCATTTTCATCAGTTTGCTTTGCTTGACTCACAGACAGCCAGGCAAGCGTCAGAGTTAGTCATTCGGGCTGCTATTGGAATATCTTCGTCAAAGAATATCGAAGATTTGGAAAAATATTCCTCGAACTTTTCAATATTCATAGAAGATGGGATATCATTTTAGACATTTTTTTTCCAAATCTTCTCATTCCTTGTGTTTCACGAAACCTCCAAGAGAGAAAATGATAACAATAAGCGAATTGTTGTTTTAAATAACCGATAATATTACTGTGTATTTGTATAAGCTGTTGGGACTGTATCTTGAATAACAGATAGAAATGCAACCTTATCTGAAATTTTTAGAAAATAGCCTACTTTGATACACTTGATTGTGCCGCAAGTGAACTACTGTATCATTGACATCGCGCTTCGCCAAAGAGAATGCGCATGGTAAATCTCAGAAATTGTTATTTATCAGTAACCCTGACATACATGTATCTTATCGGCAGGTTTACGTGACTGAGCAGTCTAAAAAAACTAGGCCAAATAGAACCTTTAGAAGTTTAGAGGTTCAATAGGCAGGTACACGGGGACCTATTTGAGAGCTATATTTAGAACATTAATGTGCACCTACAGGTTAAAAAATAGAACCTATGCCGAGGTGCTATATCGCACCAACAGAGGTAAAAGAATTGAACTTAAATTGAAGCACTCTATAGCACCTCAATTGGGTCAATCGCCCCCTTTTTCCTATAAAACTAGCATAGAACCTTTAAAGTGAACGTGATTGTTTGATTAGCATTGATACATCAAATCTGTTATTAGAGAATTTAGATCATTTAATGCTGAGCTTTGGGTTGCAATCATGCAGTCATCACTATCATTTTGTTGTTGTTTTAAAACCACTTTGCAAGGGGTATTTGCATGCAATCATCTTGGCATGATCACCGATTACTCTTCTTTCCTTACAGGGGCGTAGACTTACTTCACATATTTGTTGTTTGGATAATCAAGAAGTTCTCTGAAAAAATGCAGACGAATGTTTATCTTTATTTTCGGATCCTTGAATTGGTCAGTAAACGAGCAGCAGTTCACTGCTCAGAACCTAATTGTGTTGTATTTATCACTATACGTACTGATCATGTCGTTCATTCAGGCCTGCGTTAATTTAGTCACATTTAACAAATAATTACAGTGTTTAGGAGCAATTTGTTTTGGACTATTCACGTATTATTTTATGCCCATCCCAAACAATATTGTTACATATGGAATTGCGTTTGTTGCGGCTGATGCCTTTCCATTCCTTGTCCAAATACCGTTTTTGATAGCATACAAGAAAGACGGAAGGCAGTTTCAACACCAAATTCTGGTAAGTAATCGCTTCACAAATAAACAATGAATTTTCACATCTTCTCATATTATTAATACCAAACCATGGCTCAGGTATACGACTCAAATTAATTAGTTAGTTAATTTGCAGAATCCTATTGTGAACCTGGTTGGTGGAATTGTGTATATAACATCAGGAGCCATGTGTATATCTTCGGATTATGGTTTCGAACGAT
>JAQGAF010006286.1:0-10442 GCA_034687865.1 Kryphioiulus occultus | reverse complement strand
TTTTGATTTTAAATTGTCAGAAAGTTTTCCCAAAAGTTTCTGGAAATTTTCAAAAAAGTATCTGGAAACCCTGAAAAGGTAATGGAAATTTAATTGAAGATTAGTCCAGTCTGTAAATAGTTTTGATTTTAAATTGTCAGAAAGTTTTCCCAAAAGTTTCTGGAAATTTTCAAAAAAGTATCTGGAAACCCTGAAAAAATTAATGGAAATTTAATTGAAGATTTGAAATCTGTAAATAGTTTCGATTTTAAATTGTCTGAAAATTTTCGAAAAGTATCTGGAAACCCTGAAAAAGTAATGGAAATTTAATTGAAGATTAGTCCAGTCAAACGGGCTGGTTGGAAGTTTACACAATCCGACTATGTGAACACAAGCTGTTGAAATTTAATTTAACACAGAAACCAACATTTACAGAATTAATACTAAATCAGCTAAGATCGGTCATTGTCATTGCAAACCCTGATAAAGTCTTAACTGGATAAAGATATTCCTTTCTCTATAAACCTTCTCTAATTTGGTGAAAACCTAATTACGTTACTGAGTTACTTCCTAAAGAAAAAGTGTATTTGATTTCAATAACTGATGTATGTAGCACAACTGTTGATAATTAATAAAACGGGCCAACACTTAAATGGCCAAGAGTTTAGAAATCTAAATCGTGCAAATACAGTAACTATTGAAGTACTGTAAACAAGAAGAGGCTTCTTTGAGAATGGCATTATTGAAAGCAATTCTAAAGGAATGAAATACAGTAAAACCCTTCTAGCTGAACACCTCTAAAGTCTAACAACCCATTATGTTACACATTTTTTTTTGCACTTAGGGGCAACCCCTCTAACTGGGACACCCCAGACATGTAGGAATGTTGGAACCCAGTCTACGTGATCAGTCTTCGTGGAATCACAACATGCATCTGACTTAAGTGAGCTCTCATGGTGGCTAAATGGACATTTTATCCTTCTCCCATAGGGCTTTGACGAGAACCACATCATATGGGAGAAAATGCAACTTACTAATTTGCAATACATGGCACTTTTTCTGCTTGGCATTGTTAGCTTTTATATTGTTAGCAGCTAAATTTTTTTTAGAAACTTAACTGGGAAACTCTCTAACTCGGTCACAATATTAACTCATGAACTTTTGGAATCCACCATAGGTGTTTGACATAGAAAGGTTTCACTGTAAATGCAATAAACAATCTTTTCGAATCTTTTTTAAAAATTTACTTTACCACAAAATGCTAATTTGGTGGAGGGAATATTTAAACGAAACCACCGAGGTGGTAGAACTTGTCATGCCAATCAGTAGGGTACTGTGTTGAATTGAATTGAATAAAAAAACAATTTTACCCCTGATGACGTGATGATCTGCAAGACCCTATGACATCCATAAAATCACTGACAACTTGGGGCTGATTCCCTATAGTCAACTGTATTAGATTCAAGTAGGTCAAGTAGGATGAAATATTTGGATGCTCTGGTACATCTCTTGGTGGGCCCTGGCCCAATACAGAAAGAATGGTAGGATACTGGCGTGTTCCTGTAGCGTGGCCCACAGACCTATTTGGAGGTTCTGGTACATCTTTTGGCGGTTTTGGCACAGCTTTTGGCGGTTTTGGCACAGCTTTTGGCGGTTTTGGCACATTTTTTCGCGGGCTCTGGCCCAATGCAGAAAGCAGGGTAGGATACTTGTGTATTCCTGTAGCGTGGTCCACATACCTACTTGCCATACTAGCTGGGACACCTTGACAGATACCAGAGGTCGTATGAGAGCTCTGCATAGGGTCCTCTTCTGATGTGCGAATTGCATGCGGATCTGCAAATTGAAATTTGGGGATCATAACACAAGTCAAGGTGGAGTCATTATTTTTTTAAGCTGGCCACTTCTGGCTTTCTTACTAGGTGAACCTTGAGATAATTCCGGAGATGTCTGATAATTCTCCTCAATGTACTCTTCGAGGAGTTGGTAAATTGGAGACTGAACTGTAAATTGAAATGGGGATCATTACACAAGTCAACTTTAAATTCAAGGAGAAAGTACTGATTTTTTAAGCCTGGCCACTATTGGCTTTCTTACTAGGTAAACTTTGAGAGAGTCCTGAAGCAATCTGATAGCTCTGCTGAGGGCCCTCATCCATGGGTTGTTGAATTGAAGACTGAACTGCAAATTGAAATGGGGATCATTACACCAGTCAATCTTAAATTCAAGGAGAACGTTGTATTGGCTTTATTACTTGGTAAACTTTGAGAGAATCCTGAAGCAAACTGATAGCTCTGCAGAGGGTCCTCATCCATGTGTTGTTCAATTGGACACTGACCTGCAAATTTATATGGCGATCATGACACAAGTCAACTTCAAATTCAAGGAGAAAATAATGATTTTTTAAGCTGGCCACTACTGGCCTTCTTACTTGGTGAACCTTGAGAGAATCCCGAAGATGTCTGATAGTTCTCCTCAATGTACTCTTCGAGGAGTTGGTGAATTGGAGACTGACCTGCAAATTGAAATGGGGATCTTGCCACAAGTCAATTTCAAATTCAAGAGAACGTACTGATTTTATAAGCTGGCAACTATTGGCTTTCTTACTTGGGGAACCTTGAGAGAATCCTGAAGATATCTGATAGATCTGCTTATTGCCCTCATCGTTGCGTTGTTGAAATGACTGACCTGCAAATTTGAAACGGGGATCATTACACAAGCCAAGGTGGAGTAATGATTTTTTAAGCTGACCACTAATCGCTTACTTACTAGGATAACCTTGAGAGAATCTTGAATGTATTTGATAGCTCTGCCTTGGGCCCTCTGCGATATGCTGTTGAATTTGAGACTGACCTGTGATTTGAAATGGGGATCATAACGCAATTCAAGGTGGAGTAATGATTTTTTAAGCTAACCACAATTAGCTTATACTTACTAGGGGAACCTTGAGAGAATCTTGAAGTTATTTGATAGCTCTGCCTAGGGCCCTCTACGATATGTTGTTGAAGTTGAGACTGACCTGTGATTTTAAATGGGGATCATTACACAATTTATCGTGGAGGAATGATTTTTAAGCTTGTCACTATTGGCTTTCTTACTAGAGGGACCTTGAAAGAATCCTGAAGCTATCTGATAGCTCTGATTAGGGTCCTCGTATGAAAGTGGGTGAATTGCTGGCCTGTCTGCAAATTGAAATGAGGGTCATAATACAAGTCAAGGTGGAGTAATGGTTTTTTAAGCTGACCACTACTGGCTTACTTACTAGGGGAATCTTGAGAGTATCCCGAAGATGTCAGAAAGTCCTCCTCATTGAACTTTCCGGTGAGTTGGTAAAATGAAGGCTGACCTGGAAATTGAAATTGGGTTCATTGGTGGAGAAATTATTTTTTAAGCGGTTAACCATTGTCTTGCTTATCAAGTGGCACCTTGAAGGATGTCAGAGGTCATCTGATAGCTATCTCGCCTAAGGTCCTCTTTGATTCTGAATATCACGAAGCTTGTTGTTCACAGGAAAATTAAAAGGAGTATAGATGTAATTTTATTAATTACATTATATAGTTTCTATAAAATCTGTACAAAATTTTGTAAAATTAAGGAAGGGTTTTAAAAAAAATCGACTTTTCACTCAAAAAGGTAGCTAAACGGTATGACAAACCCACATACGAGATGTTTTAGGACACCTCTAGTCCTAATTTCTTGGCATAGTCTTCTATTTTGTGGCGCAACACTCCTTTTAATTTGCATGTAAATAACTATTTTCATGGCGTTCAGATATTTTTAATCACTGTAATTCTTTACCAATTTTACAGCTTATTATCTGCCAATTCAATTTCCTGAGATTCGTGTAATCTTTCCATATGAACTTAAGACCAAAGTTTTTTTTTCCATAACGGCATTAGAATGAAACATTCATGGTAAAATAATCCTGATTCCACCAATACCAACCTACGTCCCAAAATTTCTTGGAATGTTTTAAGTTTGTCGAGAATAAAATTTCTACAAGCTTACCAACGTCATGCATGTTGAATCTCCTCTACCTTCAGTTATTACACCACAGATGTAGAAATAAGTGTTCAGCTTACCATCGTTTAGATTCCTATCCATTTAGTACATAAAGTTTCACGAGGACGCACCAAAAATCAAACTACTGCCCGTCAAAAAACAATAGGTCTCAAATGGCAGAAATTTTGAAGACAGCTGCTAAAATTTCCACGAGCCTGTGATGCCAGATCAAGATGGCGACTGTCATAATTTCACATGGTGTCTGGTCATCTTGGTACATGAATATTCGAACAGAGCCTATTATGAACCGTGCCTAAATAAAATCTAAATGTAGTATTGCATTGATACATGTATACATTGTACATGTACGCATAAAATGCGTCTCCTAACCTATATTTATTTACAAATTATTAGGCGCGGCAACTAAACAATGAAATTTTAGGATCTCTAATTCCTTTCCTAATTTAACTAATCTTAACAAGCAACTTAAGTTTCCATATTAAGAACATTACCCAAACATGTTCAAAAATAAACTGCGAACATTTTAAAATGTGCAAGTCGAGTTCTTCAGAAATCCTTACTCGAAATGCTCACCAAGACGGCCCAGAATCAGGGGCTTTAATGACGTTAATAAAAGTATTTTTCATATACATGTATGGAAGGACTGTCTCTAAATGCAAATTGTGTGTAATTAAATGCAAAAGCAAGCATGAAACATCAATAAAAATGGTGCTTAAGTAATCAAACAAATTTGACTCCTGGATAAAATAGGGTTGATTTAAAACATTTTGAGATACCCTGTACAGTATAACAGCGAAGATAACATACTACGAATCAAGTTTACAAAAAATGTCACACTACGGTTATAAAATTCACAGAAAAATTGCCAAAAATCGACAACAAGTACTGTAGAAAATGGCAATGTTAATCTAAAAACAAGAGTCTCAGACAACTCTCAATTTAAAGATCAGTCATAATAATTACAAAAAAAACGCTAAGTGGGAAAGAACTTGACTGCTGGCAATGACCATTTTCTGTTTAACGTGGTGGAGAATAAAGGGTTAATGAGCTAGGCAAATATAAATTATACAGATCATTGGGTAGCACTTCAATTCTAAACCCAGAAGGAAGAAGACAATTGAAGCCCATAATAAATTCCGGATTGTCTTTGAATAGGTCACACACACGGCACAAAAAGTCCTTTGGTTCAATGCTGAAAGAAAGTTAATTTTAAAAAAATCAGATTTTAAATGCGCTTCCAATAATGAAAAATTCTGTAATTAAGCAGATCAACATATAATAAGTGAAGAAAAACGTGTAATTGGGTAAATCTATTGCTTTGTACTTCAATTGGAAGAAGAGTTCGACAAAAAAATGAGTATCCAAGTGCCAACCCAAGTAAATTTCTAACACAAGTCCCCACTGAAGAATTTATTTATATGTACCTCTACTCAATTTTACTGTGCGAAAATCTGGGAGTTTTCCATCCGTTTTGTGATGCCCATTTAAAAGTTCAAACAAATAGTAATTGCTGGTGTTGGATTTCTTGTCGTTGCATTATTGTCACCGTCTACAAAAGATATGCAAATCTCTAAAACCTTCTCTAATTCGGTAAAAGCCTAAACGGATATTTGATTTCAAAAACTGGTGTGGCCCAAGTGTTTGATTAAGAAATTGGGCCAAAACTATAAAAGGCATTTAAAATCCATGTAAATAATTGGTCATGTGAAAATGTTTATGGTAATGCATCCCAAAGAATTAGGTTACACTTTCTGATTAGTTCTGCAAGAGTTAGTCTTTGGGAATTGCATTAATGGCAGCACTTATAAATGAATGAGAAACACGCAATATCCACAACACATTTTACCTCAGTGATATGCCTGCCTTTATGAGGTCCAAAAGAGCAATGTAAATGTGTGACTGGTCTCCAAACGCAGACCTCACGTGATGAAGGTAAATAGCAGTTTCTGCACTCTCTCTCTCTTCATCCTCTTTCTGTTTCGCAGAAACCACGGCAGGACTTGGCTGATGAGGGGTACCTAGAGGGATGTCAGAGGTCATCCGATAGGTCTGACTAGGGTCCTCCTCTACTGGTGAGAGAATTCTATTCTCAGCTGCAAATCGAAATGGGAATCAAGCAATTTAAGCAATTTGGGAATTTAATCAAGCCACTATTGCCTTGCTTAACAAGAGGCACCTTCTGGGAAGGCAAATAGCATTGGATAGGCCTCAAATAACTGTGTAAGGGTCTCGAGATCTTCGTATAATGGAGAATGTCCTGCAAATTGAAATGGGAGCCATTATACGTACAGGTCGAGGTGGAGTAATACATGTTAAAGAAAGCCAGTATTGCCATGCTTACTAGGGGAATCTTCAGAGCTGTTCGACATCATTTGGTGTGTCTGTCTACGGTCCTGTTTGTTGGGTGGATGAATTGGAGGCTGACCTGCAAATATAAATGAGGATCATTAAACAAGTAAAGGTTGATCAATGATTTTTACGCAAGCCATTATTTTTAAACAAGTGGACAAGGGCCAGAAAAATACAATGCCATTGACATGATGCAAGTGTATTTCTGAGGACTGGTCCGCACCTGTCAGACTAGGGGCACATTGAGAGATACATAATGTCATCTGATAGTACTGCACAGGGTCTTCTTCATAGAGTGCATGAATTGGAGACTGATCTGTCAATAGAAATGGGGATCATTCCATAAGTCAAGTTGGAATAATGATTGTTATACCCTAGTGTTCCTATTGTTATTCTGGTGATATACTAGTGTTATAATAGTGAAATAATTGTGATTCCAACAGCTAACTAGAATGAGTCTTAGATTGCAGCAACTGACCAAAAACTATTGAAATATTTTAAATTTGTCGAAAAAATTCCTGCCAGATTATTAATGTCATATCTTGGGTCAAGGCTTTGATTTAATAACACTAGTGGCGATTACTTTACCAAAGAAATAAGGTTGCAGCCTACAGTAACTTGGTTAAAATTCCTGTCCATTTAGCCCATGCATTTTTACGAAGCACTACACATGCAGCGACTAACTACCTAAAATAACGGTTCCAAATGGCAGAAATTCCGAAATAATCTCCAAACAGTGCTGCCAGATCATTGCAAGATGGCGACTGTCACAATGTCACCTAGTGTCTGGTCCTCTTAACGTGTACATGCATGATCAAACATTTATATGATCAATAGGTGGCTGAGTTTTCTCTTTATTATTATAGAATTAAACTCAAGATTACTGTGAACTGACCAATAAATGAAATCCATCTAAGACAACATCGACATCGCAAAAAATGCGTTCTTCTGAGAAACTGAATATTTGCATTTTATAAAGGCGTGCATGCCCTTAGGGTAATCCTCGGCAAGACAGTTCAGCTTGTCATCAACCATTAATTGTTTAGGTCCTGTCCAATGGTGGGGCAAGTAAACAATAAAATTTCAGAATAACAGAACTTCATAAAAAAGTTAGTTTCATACACAGAACACTGCACAAACATTCGCGAAATAAAATTGCGAACACTTCAGAAATCGTTTCTGGAAGTGGCCACCAAGAGGGTAAACTCAAATTGTCTGGCATATTAGACGACAACACAAGCATAAAACGCCACCAAAATAGTTAAGTAATAAAACAAATTTTACTATTTCAAAAAACATGGTTGGTTTAAAACAGTTCGGGACACACTGAACTAGCAGCGAAGATAACATGTTATGAATCAAATTTACAAAAACTCATTACACCACAGTTAAACTATACTCCAAATCGTTTTGGTTTTCAGCTAAAAGCCAGTGACAATTTTACTGAGTAAATAGCAATGTTAATCCAAAAACTAGATTCTCAGACAACTCCCAAGTTAAGGAACAGTTATAATAATTACCTAGAACGTTAAGTGGGACAAAACTTGACTGATGACAATGAACATCTTCTGTTTAATGTTCTGGACGATAATAGATAGGGTCTGCAAATGCAGGCGTATATAAATTAAACTCCTCATCAGCAAGCACTTCTATTCTAAACCCAGAAGGAAGAAGATTATTGGAGCCCTGAATAAGATCGTGATGACCTTTGAATAGGTCACACAGACGGAACAAGACCTTCGTGCAATCATCCCTGAAAGAAAGTTCATTTAAAAAATTAGACTTTAAATACACCTCCATTAATTAATATATTAAAATGAAACACATCAAAGAAAAACTAGATAAAAAGGGTGATTGGGTAATGCATTGTTTTGTTCTTCGTGCAGTTGGAAGAAGCATTACACAAAACACACAAAAGAGGTAACAGAATCTTCCATTCCTTTTGTAATGTCTCTTCAAATGTTCAAATTAACTGAAATTGCTGGTGTTTGGATTTCTTGTCATTGATTTCTAACATATGATTCAGGTCCCCAGGGATGAGGGAAATGGTCACTTGAAAATTCCTAATAATTAAGAATACTTTCATACCTGGTTACCATGTTGAACAATTTCTATTAATTGAACTCTAAAAGGTATCAATAGACAAAGTGACATAGGTTAAATAAATTATATCTGCCTGATATTTTTTTTAAAGTTTTCTTGTTGTCGAAATAGGCAGGCGAGTTTTGAAAAATGCCAGGTTTTCTCCTAAGTTTTTTAATAATGACAAACATTTCCAGAATTAATACAAAATCGGTCATGGTTGGTCACTTTCATTGCAAATCCTGATGAAGTTATGCCATTCTCTATAAACCTTACCTAATTTGTTAAAAACCTAATTACGAAACTTCTTCCACTAGCAAAAGAGTATTTGACTTCATTAACAGGTGTGGACCAATTGATTACGGCTAGGAAAATGGGCCAAGACTGTCAAATGGTAAAGACAGTCCAATGATAAGGACGTTGTGAAAATATTGTGGTAATATTAGCATATTGTGGTAATATTAGCATAATGACAAACAAGATTATGGAATCGCAGCTCAGATAAAATTTCATGATTGGTTCTGCAAGAGTTGCTGCAAACCAGGAGATCTTTGGGAATTTGTTTTTAAGAGATATTCTAAATAATCAAGACAGGCTACAAGCAATCAACAAAGCAAAACAAAAATTTACCTCTGTGTCCTGCATGCCTCTAATACATCCATAAATGCAGTGATAATGTGGGGCTGGTTCAAAAACCTTAACCTCACTTGACGCAAGTAGTCATCAGTAGCTGCATGCCCTGTCACAGGAATTGATGGCGAGCCATGCGTATTGAGCAACGCAGAAGTAATGGCAGGGAAATGTGTTTCTGTGTTTTTGCCAATAGGCTTACTAGGGGCATCTTGAGAGGTGCCAGAGGTCATCTTATCGCTCTGACTAGCGTCCTCTGAGATGGGTGGGTCAATTGGAGGCCTACCTATAAATGAAATGGGATCATTACACAAATGAAGGTGGAGTAATCATTTTTTTCAACAAGCCACAATTGGTTTTTCTAAACTAGGGGCACCTTTTCTTTTGTTCTTGGTTTTGTTAACTAGGCGCTCCGCTGCTGAGGGTGGGTAAATTGGAAGCTGGGCTGTAAATGAAATTAGAATGATTACACAAGTCATGGTCGATTAATGATTTTTTAAGCAAATAATTATGGTTTTTTAGACTAGGGGCACCTTGAGAGGTTCCAGGGGTCATCTGATAGCTCTGCCTAGGGTCCACTTTTGAGGGTCGGTAAATTTTAGGTTGGTCTGTAAATGAAATTAGAATCGTAACACAAGGCATGGTCGATTAATGATTTTTTAACCAAAAAATTATGTTTTTTTTAAACTAGGGCACCTTGAGAGGTGCCAGGGGTCATTTGATTGCTCTGCCTAGGGTCCACTTCTGAGGGTAGGTAAATTTGAGGCTGGTCTGAAAATGAAATTAGAATCGTTACACAAGTTATGGTCGACTTATGATTTTTTAACCACAAAATTATGTTTTTTTTAAACTAGGGGCACCTTGAGAGGTTCCAGGGGTCATCTGATAGTTCTGCCTAGGGTTGACGTCTGAGGGTAGGTAAATTTGAGGATCGTCTGTAAATGAAATTAGATTTATTCAACAAGTCATGGTCAATTAATGATTTTTTAAGCACATAATTCTGTTTTTTTTAACTAGGTGCACCTTGAGAGGTGCCAGGGGTCATCTGATAGCTCTGCCTAGGGTCCATTTCCGATGGTAGGTAAATGTGAGGCTGGTCTGTAAATGAAATGGGGGTCATTCAACAAGTCAAGGTCTATTAATAATTATTTAAGTAAATCATTATGTTTTTTTAAACTAGGGGCACCCTGAGAGGTACCAGGGGTCATCTGAAAGCTCTGCCTAGGGTCCACTTCTGAGAGTCGGTAAATTGGAGGCTGTTCTGAAAATGAAATGGTGATCATTTGGGATCATTTGGATCACTGGTGTAAAACGTGGTAGCTCAAACTCAACAAGGAGAAGTGTTTGGTTATGAGGATCTCCCGTAAAAGGGCGAGAAT
>JAQGAF010006285.1:0-10445 GCA_034687865.1 Kryphioiulus occultus | reverse complement strand
AGCAGCAAAGTAAATTGCAATTTCCGAGTGGTGGTTACTTGAATACATGCACTGAATAATGGAAGGCGATTGTAATGATCTTGGAAACAAAATTGTTGTTCAGCAATGAGAAAATAAAAACTACATATCACAGTTTGCAATCACATGTTTGTGAGGTAGAATATGATGAAGTATAACAATGTTTCTATTTGGTGGCCGGGGTTGAGACCACACTCATTAACTTTCGTTTCGCGGGCGACTTAGGACGTTGGATGGAGCGTTTGGCCAAGGCTTCCAGTTCCTTGTCCGTGAGCTGGATTGCTGAATAGACAGCGGGCGAGGGCAGAACCTTGGTCGGCTTAGCTGCAGGGCCGGAAGACTTGGGAGTTTTCGTCGGCTGTGGTTTCTCCGTTGGTTTTCGGTGAGGCATGGGCGACACAGGCTGGACACGCAGGACAACGGGTGATTCAGTCTGGATAGCACTTTCTTTTCGTTCTAGTTGGTTGTCAAACCATGTCCGCAACGCTGAACAAGACTGCCAGTCTGGAGTGTAAGTCATTATACTGCTTTTGCAGCGCATGAAGTTTAATCTCTATAGACTTTCGGAGATCATGCTCCACCTCGAAATGACTTGTGATGACTTGTGAATGACCGTGCATGACTTTGGAGGGATCGAGTCCGCAAGTCGGGCCATAATACAGAATCCGGGCGTCATTGCTTCCCGCATCTTGTCGAGCATCTCGCCGACGTCCGAAAACAGGTCGGGCGGAGCCTGAGCTTGCGCACTTAGAGGCACGCCCGTCACTGGGTCTTTATCGTCGATTTTGGGACATTGCCGGAGAATTTTGGCGCGAACCAATTGTCTGAGGTTTGGATCGTGGTCGGGCAAAACGACCTTAGGCCAAACGGCTATTTGGGCATCAATGGCTGCCGGAAATGGTGACGTCTGGCAGGCTGTGATGAAATCGTCCATTGTTACTAGCAGGGTGGCGATGTTTTGAAGCGCATCGGGCACTTGGATGACGTCGGACACTGACATGATGTCGTCGTCAGACATGGTCCCGTATGAAGACCTCATGGAGGAGTCAGCCTGATATAGGGACCAGAGGGAGGGACTGGGCGGAGTCGGCGGAAAAGGGAAGGAGTCCATATCCCATTTTCCAATCGCGAGTGGAGCTGGGACAGAGTCAATGTCACTCAGTCCACTATGGTCATGGGTGTCCAGAAAGATGTCGGGCGACTGACCAAGGAAGAGAAACGAGATCTGTACGGCCGGGGAAGGCTTTGTTCAGACTTCGGACGAGAATTGGCGTAAGAATTTGTATATTCGATTAACAGCTCGTCGTCTGACTGGAGTTTGCCATTATGATAGAATTTTGGTGCAATAACGTCAGGGTACCTGGTGGCCATTTCCAAGGGCCATCCTCATTGTCGCAGAACCATGGCTGCTCGTGCCAGCTTGTAGAATGCTGCCATAGGTCCATAAAGTGGCTGGCAACTGCATGGCGACGAACATAGGCCCTGATGCCACTGTTGACAATACCCTGTTGGATGACGAAATCATTGACCATCTTCCAACAGGCGACGACCACCGAAACACCAAATTCCTCATTGATAGTTTGGAATGAAGTGGTTAAGTCTGCCACAATGATGGCCTGAAATCGTAACGGAGTGACAACATGCCGGCCCGATCAGGTTTTGTGTACCGGCGAGGGAACAGAAATGTCCTGATCCCCGTCACTGGGTGGGGTCGGCTTGGTCGGGCGGCCCCTGGGTCTTTTGCGAATGATGGGGTAGACATATACCGGGTTTCCATCAGGCTGGCTGGGAAACTTGGTGATTTGGGATGCATGATATGTACCCATGGAGATGGCTCTTGCTGGGTCCCATAGCTCGAACACTGTAGGTGTGATGGCTCTGTGAATGACGTAGTGCCCATCCCATTTGGGAGCAAATTTGGACGAAAATGCCTTGATGGCAGAACTCTGCGGCTTGGTGTTGATGAGCACCTGATCCCCAACAACCCATTTCGGAATCGTGGCCTTGGCGTTATATTTCGCCCGACGTCTGTCCTGAGCGAGCTCCAATCGCCCCTGCACATACAAAAGGTATAATGCGGTGTCGGTCAAGAATGTGGAAAACGAATGCCGGACAAAGACTGGATCTGTGCAGAGCTCGTGGAAACGGACGATGTTGTCCTGTGGCAAGCGTAATGATCTTGCGAAGGTGATATGAAACGGAGAATCTTGGATCGGCACATTGGTAGCTGTGTTTAGCACCCATCGGACTGCGGGCAGGTGGGTGTCCCAATTGTCGAGGAGACTGCCAACCTCGATGGCCAATTTGGTTTTTAGTTCGCGGTATTTTCGCTCGAATTGATTGGCTCGTGGATGGTACTGAGCCACATGTTCCATGGTGAAACCCATGGCCTCCGCAACTGAACGAATGATGGTGGCCAGCAACTGTGGACCGTTGTCGCACTTGACATGTTTTGGTGTCCCACAATGAAGGCAAACCTCATTGACCAGAATGGTGGCAATGGTTTCTGCCTTGGCATCTGGAATCGGGAAGAGTTCGACAAAGCCCGAGGTACAATCGCACCGGAGAATATGTTGATGTTTCCCTTGGCGGTAATCGGTAGTGACCCGATCAGGTCGATGCTGATGGTTTCGAATCTGGGCATCACCACTGGTGAGGGCATTGGTACCGTCATCGGGTTGGTGTCTGCTTTGTACTTTTGACAGGACGTGCAGTCCTGGATGTATTTGGCCACATCACGGCGCAGTCCGTGCCAGTAGTACTTCTCCAGGACATTTGTAGCCGTTGCTATGGTACCTGGGTGACCGGCCTCTGGGGCATCATGGTGCCAATGAATAACTTTGGGTCGAAGAGCCTCAGGGATCACAAACCTGGGTTCGTCGGAATCCAACAAGTTCAGCACTTGGTACAGGATGCCATGAAGGAGCAAAAACCCTCATTTAACCATGGTGCGAGTTTCGACATTGTCGGAATCAGGATTGTTTTCCAACGCTTGAATGATCTTTTAGCATTCAGGATCATCAAGTTGTATGTTCCGAAATTCTTGAATGTCGAGTGGTTCTTCACCTATGGTAATGTTGTGAATAAGCACTTCTGGCTCCTCATGACTTCTGGCTTCTGGCATCGGGCGAGACAACATGTCTGCCAGAACATTGAGGTCGCCCGGGGTCCACCTTGCCAATCTTCCTTGGGGCATCTTGGTGGTGAGCAACCATCGCAAAGGACTGTGGTCCATGTGAACTGCCCAGATGACAGCCAATGCCTCCTTTTCCGTTGGTGAGTAGTTGGCTTGGGCCAGACTGAAGGTTTTGGAGGCGTACTTTATGACCTGGAGTGAATCTTCTTCTCCTTGGGCCAGCACCGCTCTCATAGCCTCATTGCTGGCATCGGTTAAAATGCGAAAAGATTTGGAGAAATCTGCCTGGACAGGGCCCCTGCACAGAAGATTCTTGAGTACTTCAAAGGCCTCCATACAGTGTTGATCAAACACAAAAGGAACATCTTTACGGAGAAGATGATGAAGGGGTGGAGCTATCGTGGAAAGATTCGGTATGAAACGGCAGAACCATTTGCATGAAGCCAAAAAAGGCTTGAGTTGATGGACATCTACTGGCGCTTTCATCTGTAGAATCGCCGTCACCTTGTCCTTATTAGGCGATATGCCCGCCGTGGAGATGATATGCCCCAGGTAGTCAGATTCCGATGTGAAGAAACGACACTTTCTCCGTTTGAGGCCAAAATTGACATCATAGAGACAACTGAACACTATCCATGTGAGAGAGGTGGTGGTGAAAAGCCCCGCTGCCTACCCATAGATCGTCCTGATAGGATCGCTTGTTGACGTCGCTGAGAACCCTTAATGCAGACTCGACAACTCTCTGACAATGCGCAGAGGAGTTCCTTGCCCGTAATTGCGTAATTCCAAAGTGCGTAATTGTTAAAAATAGTCTTTGGGAAGATTTGGCTATCGGGATCTGCCAGTAGCAGCTGGTAAAGTCCATTGTTGACATGAATGGCTTGCCTTTCACTTTGGCAAGAATTTCGTCGATTCTGGGTATTGGGTAGGTGTCTGGAACTGTCACCTTGTTGAGTTGACGAAAATCGGTGACGAAACGCATCTCCTCTGATCCCCCATGTTTAGGAACGAGGATTGAAGGTGCAGCCCATTCCGAGGTGGACGGGATGATGTACTCTTTTTCCAACGGGTCCAAGATAATCTTATACATTTGTTGTTTACGTTTGGGTGACTGGGCGAACATCTTGAAAGCATACGGAACAGCACCCTCGCTGAGTTTAATGTATTGCAGAGCTACCCTCGCAGGACCTTTCGGGGTGTCAAAGACAGCCTGATGGCGGTCGAGTAGTTTGTTAACTTCGTCCCGGTGATCGGCACTTAGCATAGTGCCTTCGTCGGGTCTGAGGAAGATGTCCTGTCTGCCTGGCCTGGCATATCGGGGCAGACTCGGATGGGGTGACCTCTTGAGAGTTGGCAAATGGCGGGTGAACCATGATCGGAAAGGAACATCGATGTAGTCATAAAGTCACGTCCTAACAGAAGTGTACCATGTTCGTATGATGGTACCAACATAAGGCGTTGCGGGAAAGTTTGCCCCTTAATGCAAATGTTGATTTCGGCTACATGAATGGTGATGCGGGACGGTGCCCGATCTGCCAATTGAACCATGCGTTGACACTTCGTCATGGGAACCCCTTGTTCCTTCAGCTTCTCGAGAAAATGTTTGCCTGCCACGGATGCGTTGGATCCCTTGTCAAAAACTGCCATGACAGAGATGCCATTGACCGTGCACATTTGAATCCTTTGCCACACTCATTCGGGCGAGTATTTGGTGACGTTTCGCATGCCACAAACTGAGCAGCCCGATGCAGGGTGTAGACTGGAAGGCGTAGATTTGGAGTCCTTTGGTGACTTGCTGTCCCCGCTAGACTTACAAGGTGTCACCACCTTGTCTGATTTGTTGTCTTAGTCATTGGTGGAGTCAGTGGTAGCGATACGCGGGCGATCGTATTTACGACCCCACGAGTGAGCGTCAGTGAGGATCTCCTCCCTCAGATGGGCAGCATCCCACAGATCTTGGATGGTGTCAGTGAAGGCCTTCGAACATGATATCGACCATTTTGTCTTCGGAATATTTCTTGTCGAGCGAGTTGAATAAGTCAGTAAGGTAATGGCCAACCTACAACGGAATTTTTCAATCTCGTTGGGCTCGAAGTAATCGGGAACGTATCGTGGCATCGGATTCGGAACGGACGAAACGTTGCCGCAGACATTTGATGGCTTCTTCTACAGTAACAATCTTGTCTGCCGTGAAGGCCCACCATGTGCGGGCTTCCCCTTGTAGGATCCACAAAATTGCCTTTACTGCATGTTCGTCTGGTAAATTATATTCTTTGACAACTTCTTGTAACAGGGCTGCCCAGACCCCGAAATTCTCCTTTTTGCCGTCGAAGAATCCCACTTGTTTGAACATTTTCTCAATGTCCTTTTTGGTTGGTAGGGCAGAGATTGGCTTGCCTTCTTCGTCATCTGGCCCGGTGTCCAGCTGGTCAATGATCTTGTCAAAACGAGACAGGACTGGTGGTGCAGTGTATATTCTGGATTTGGATGAGGTCCATGGCAGTTGGGTGTCTAGCTGGGTCGTGAAAACACGGTCCACTGGATCCCCGGGCAATGGTTTGGATGCAGAGTTCAATAGGTGTTTGTACTGCGGAGTGGTCTTCTGATTGTTCTTAACTTCGAGTATGGTAAACGGAGGTGTACGTGGGCACTTTGGTGGCTTTTCATCCTTTGGCAGGGTGGTCAGTAAAACTGGTGAAGTAATGGTGGTGTCATTTTACCTTTTGTGTAAACCTTTTTTTGGCTAAAACACATTGCAATTGTCAGTGGCTCGATTTTTCGTTGTGTGGCCAGGTTCAATCAAGGGCTTATACGGTTCGTATTATTTCTTAACACGACATCTACAAAGAAATTTGTAATAGCTCTTCCTATTCAAAAATCAATTTCACACTTTTTCAGTTGATACACTTCTTTAATGGTGGCGTTTGTTCAGTACATAATTTCATGTGACTATCCTTTTTGGAATTCCAGTTAAACACACATACAATTTCGAACCTTTAATTATGTTTTCTTAATTTACGTATTGGGAATTCCTGAGGCAAGTGCTGCCTTTCGTTTTTAGCGAATGTAAAATACACTTAAGAATTATTGGGTTCTTAAGAGTTTTATTAATTAAGTTTATATATATTTTGGGGTATTAGCAGCTTTTATGATAAGTTTTATCAGATTTGACGTCTATGCAGAAGGGGTTTTCCTGAATTTTACTCAAAATTATTTTACTTTCACCTTTGCGCTTTCTTGAGATTTAGATGAGTCTATCCAGAATCGCGTTATATTTATTGCTTGGGTCTTGGATACGATAAAATTCTCAAAATTTTCTCGTTGTGCAACAATTCTTATACACTTTTTTCCTTTTTTCCGAGGGCGAAAAAGTGGTTTAATCTTAATTAAGAAGTTGGAAGTTTGTATTGGTCAGTAATATTTATTCTGGTTACGTAAGGTAAGTTCAGGTTCCCAGGGGAATTCGTTATATTTGTAATATTTCATTTATCTGTATTTTATTGTTAAGTTTTTTTAAATGTATATTTCTTTTAGAATTCTCGTTTATTATGTTATTGTTAAAAACCGGTAAGTTGGTTTATTTATTTCTTTTAGTGGCTGAGTTATTATTGGTTAAGTTTTTAGTTAATATTTAAAGTTTTTAGTTTTATTTAATATTTAAAGTTACTTTACGAGTTACTAATTGTTAAGTTTTATTTAAAGTTACTTGAGCGTTATTACTTGTTAAGTTCTTTCTAAGTTAAGTTTCTTTAGTTAGTGGATAAATGTTTCTTCCAAATTCTTTCCTGGTTAATAATTTCAACAGAACGATACAATTTTTTAAATGTGGGGCCTCGAGAATTACGTAGCGGATTTGGTCTTACTGTGACTGAGATATTCAGGTGGTTTCCTTGATGTTTGGTTGAAGAAAAATTTTTCGGAGCACTCGCGATTTACTCTGCTTTACAATTTAAACTTTCGTTAAATTGCGTGAATTTTCTGAAGCACTTTGGTTTTCGAAATTTGGACTGCGACGACGATCTGCTTCTGGACTGCGACGACGATTTTGTTTTTTTCAAAATTTAGACTGCGACGGCGATTTTGTTTCGAAATTCGGACTGCGACGACGATTTATTTTTCTGGACTGCGACGACGATTTGGTTTCTGGACTACTTTGACGATTTTCTTTCGAAATTTGGACTGCGACGACGATTTGGTTTTTGAAATTTGGACTGCGACGACGATCTGTATCTCTGGACTCCGACGACGATTTGGCTTTCGAATTTCGGACTGCGACGACGATTTGGTTTTCGAAATTCGGACTGAGATGACGATCTGTTTCTGGACTGCGTTGACGGTTTTGTTTCGAAATTCGGACTGCAACGACGATTTATTTTCTGGACTGCTTGACGATTTGTTTTCTGGACTGCTTTGACGATTAGTTTTCTGGATTTCTTTGACGATTTGTTTTTCTTATTCTTGCTTGTGGTGGCTCTGTCCCTTTCAGAAAAATAAATTTAAATTAATACTTGCTGATACTTGGAGAGTTGTTCAATAGGCATCAAGAATCGAAGAGTGGGCTCTGATGCTTGGTGTGCATCTTATTTATACAATTTGAAATACATTGATTTTTGCTCATTGGTTATTTGAAATAATTGGTAATTTTAGACTTTGACCAATAGCCTTTGACTAAAAATGGGTGGAGTTTTCGATACCAAGAAATTGCTGGAAGCAATTTCCAATTAAACCTGGGTTTTGGGGTGTTGAAACGTGACAATTGACCAATTTTCTGTCACCTTCTTATATTGTTTTATGGTTTTCGTAAGCCTAGTTTTTGATTTTGCTGGCTTTTCCTATGTTTTCTTGTTTTCTTGGATTTATGGCGTTTAATAAAATTTGTCACCTCGCACCTAGAGTCTGCTCTGAATTTTAATTTATTCTACCTTGCTCGACCCTTTGCTCCTCCTTATCTAGGGAGAAGGTTTGGTTTCTAAGAATTCAAGTTTTAAATTGATTTGATTTGCTATTTTGTGATTTTTGTCAACTCCTTCTGTTTTCTGACGTATTTTGGTCAAAGGTGGTTGTTCACCTTGGCTAACTCTTTGCTTACGTCATTTCCTTTTTTATGACGAGTATGTTTCTGTCTGGTGCCCTATCTTTTGGCAGCATTTATAATTCGTCTGTCTGGTCTTTTCCCCTTGTTTTGGCCCTTTGGCTAGATTGTAAAAAGGTCCCTTTGCGTCCTTATAAAACTTTACGGTGGCCATTTTGTTTGTTTTGGTTTCCCTATGGCGGCCATTTCCTTTTTCACTTTAAAATTTATATTTATTGTTTTTCGCGTAATTTATGCATTTATAAATTTATTTTTGCGTTTCACTTGAATTTCTCATCGTTTTTAGTTTAATATTTTTATTTCTTTGATTATTCACGCGATATTAATGGTTATTTTCGCGATTAGTTACCGTATTTTTATTTTACTCTTTTTATTATTTGTCAGGATTATTCCTGAATTCCTTGCACTTGGCAAAATAATTATATATTTGAGTTCCGGACTTATAATTATATTGTTGTTTGCAAGTTTTTTCTTAATTCACATCGTTATTTCTGGTTTTCAGTAACCATTATTATGTTTCAATGTAGGATCTCTTCTTGTATCAACTCTTTATATTAGTACGCGTTGTTTAGTGATTAGAGACATAATTCATGGATTTACCATTTCACATTAGTTATTTATTTATTTCATACCGAATACATATTATTTATTGAATTAGTTATTCCTTAGTTTCTGTTAAAAACTTGTAATTAGTAATAATTGTGTAGTTATTCCGATATTTGTTTAGACAGGTAAATTGTAGCTTTTTTATGGAATTTGACAGGATTGGAGCCTTTTTCTTTTGGTCAGGTTTCCCTTATAATTCCCTGTTCGTCTGTCTTATTATAAATATTGTTTTAGCTTAAATTTAACGTTGTCTGAAAATCACCATGTGACAGTGGTTTTTAGTTTGTCGGTGGCTATGGCCAGTCGGTCTTCCAATTCGGCTATGTATACATCCGCCTTGGCGAGGTGCATCGGTTGTCCAATCTTCTTTCATTTTGGAATTTTCCTGGAATTAATCCTGGAATTTTCATGGATTTTAGACCCCCCTCTCCCCCTGTCCGCCCATGTCCAGTTTTTCATACCCCCCTCCCCCATGTCCCGTCTGCTTTAAAAAAAACTTTCACATTGATGAAAATACATAATAAATGTATTAATATTATTTTATTTCTAACAGGGTGACTTTGTATTTTCACTTAGTTCTCTGACTTTACCAGGTTTTCCAGACATTTTTTAAAAATTATTCAGGCAAACAATTTTTACAGATTTGACATATTTTCTAAATTTTCTGAAAACTTACTGGAAATAATGAATTTTTAGTGTATCAGAATTAATAACGAGGTTTGAAAAGACATTTACAATGTCCCTGATTTTTCAGGTTTTCCAAGTCTGGGGAACCCTGCTTTTCTTTCGGTATTATAAAAATATTCTCAAAGATAGAAACGCTTCAGGCTAAATTTATATTAAAAAAATTGCTAAGTAGCCACATATCACTTGTATAACTTAGATGTAATTATGCTTGCCAAGATGAGGGAAAATCATGTTAGATGATTTGAAGACTGTTGTTGCGGGTGACAGTCATTTTGAGTACGCACTTACATGCACAGTGAACGTAATTCGTACATTGGTAAACGTTGTGTTCTTTAATCATCCACTTCCATGGCACCTCGTGCATTCCTGAACTGAATTACGAATTTCTCCATAAAGCACGTCCTGGAATTTTCATGGATTTTAGACTCCCCCTCTCCCCCTGTCCGCCCATGTCCAGTTTTTCATACCCCCCTCCCCCATGTCCCGTCTGCTTTAAAAAATACTTTCACATTGATGAAAATACATAATAAATGTATTAATTTTATTTTATTTCTAACAGGGTGACTTTGTATTTTCACTTAGTTCTCTGACTTTACCAGGTTTTCCAGACGTTTTTTAAAAATTATTCAGGCAAACAATTTTTACAGATTTGACAAATTTTCTAAATTTTCTGAAAAATTACTGGAAATAATGAATTTTTAGTGTATCAGGGCTATAGCAACGTGTGATGCATATGACCCTGAACGGATTGTCCAATGCTCGAATTCGCCCGAACGAGGTGGTCACGTTTTTTTTGTGCTCCTCACAATCCGCCTGTAGAATCGTGAATTTTTTGCCATCCAGCTTATATATTGGTACCAAAATTTGCAGGGGACTCTCAGGAACACAGTGGGGTAATTATTTTTG